>PVKU01009458.1:0-61666 GCA_004027475.1 Anoura caudifer | reverse complement strand
GAGGGCTGCATCTGTCTTCTAGGACTCAACAAAGGGAAGTTTTTCAGTTCCTTCTCCCTCCCATAAGAACTATAGGTCTGCTCCAACTCTCAGCATTGCATATACCTTCAGGGCCCCATTTTAAGTCCACCTCCTCTGAAAAGTCTTCCCTGACTGCCCAGGCTAAATTGCTTTGGCTTCTGTTTCTCTAAGTGCTCTGTCATGCTCCAGACATTAGAACATACTACTTGGTCTGGTGGACTAGATTTTCAAGTGTATGTGATATTTATTATTTCTTCCTCAAATGCAGAAGCACCATCAATAAATCTTAATGAGAATGAAATTGATATTTGCTTATTTGAATGAACAAATGTCCTACCAATTCCCTTCCTGGTACTTTGCACACAACAGGTGTTCAATAAATTTGTGTTGGTTTCTTATTAAGACCATTGAGAGTGAGGGTTCAGAGTGGTAAATATTTGTGGTATAATAAAAAATATATATTTGGTCTCTATTTCTGGTTCCTGGCACAGAGCTCCTAAAATCTCTTGGAATTTCTGGAGCAAAAGGAGTGTCTTTTGTTATTTATAATCCATACCTGAGTATAGCTAATCAGATGACTCTAGGAAGACCCTAGATAGTTTCTGGATAGTTCCTGGTTGCCAGAGAAACGAAAGATGTGATTAGAGGGGTGGAATTTTCAGACCCCACCACCCTTCCACCTATAGGAAGGCACTGGAGTTTGAGTTCAATCACCAGTTATTTAATCAATCACACCTATGTAATGCAACCTCCATAAAAAGCCCTAGCTGATGGGGTTTGGGAGCTTCCATTTGGTAAATACCTGAGGACCTGGGAGGGTGGAGTGCCCTGAGAGGGCCTGGAGGCTCTGCACTGGCTCCCCATACCTTGCCCCACACATCTCTTCCCTCTGGCTGCTATCCTTTATAACAATGAGCTGGTAACAGGAAGTAAAGTGCTTTCCTGGGTTCTAGGAGTGGCCCCAGCTAATTATCGAACCTGAGAAGGAGGTTGTGGGAGGCTCAGAATGTATAGCTGGTCTATCAGCATATGGGTGACAACCTGGGACTGGCACTGAGTGAGGACAGTCTTGTGAGAATGAGCCCTCCTCCCCTGTGGGGTCTACGCTGAGTCATAAGACACACATTTGGTGTCAGAAATGGCGTCAGAAAAAAAAGACACTGCAGCATTTACCAACCAGTCTCTGGGCCAGGGTGAGGAAAAGCCCCAATTTGTAGCATCCAACTGTTTCTAGGATGTCAATATTCCCACATGGCCACTGTCCACTCTGCCAAGAAATTGTGAGGCTTGTATTTCTGCCCAGGTGTCCTGAGAAGGTCATTTCTGGGTCCCCAGCACTGTCTGCACAGGCCACAGCAGCTGAAGCCACTTTAGACTGTGTCCCCACCCTGGACTTACAGGGAAGGGCCTATTTTAAATCCATCTTAGTAGGTGGGGAAAAAGTGCTTTAACTAACCTCCATATTTCATAGGTGGATGGCCTCCCCCTCTCCCCATGGCTCTGGGTAGAGTCTCTGGTGGGACTTGGGCAGTGAGGCAGATATAAGATCTTCTCAGTGAGGACAGACAGCCTGAGCTGCTTCTTCAAAGGGTTCCTTTCACTACCCCACTGCTCAAGATTCCAGTCTTAGCACAGGAGCCAGACCAGGCTGGAAAGGAGACTTGCCCTATTCTGGATGAGATTTCTGTGTGCTTCTTTGACATGGTGCAGGGGAGCTCTGGGCAGATCCCACTCCTTCTCTGATAGGCTTCTCACTATGGTGAATAAGAACACAAACTTCAAGGCCAGGTCACCTGCGGCACCAGCCATGGGGCCACTAACAGGTTTCTCCAGCTCTCTGAGCCTCACTTTCCTCACCGATAAAATGATGGGCAGGGTAGTACCTTATGAGTGTTAGCTCTTGTTACTATTCTTATCACTGTAGAAGTCAAATTCTATACCCCAGATAAAATTCTAATGAAACAAACTAATAAATAAAAAAGCCACAAAACAAAACAAAAAATACTACATGAGGGGATATGATCAAGAAGCTCATCAATCTACCATTAACTGCCCCAGCTGGACAGGATTTAGGGGGTGTAATGCCTCCCACTGCAGGCCACCAGGAAGGCCATGTGCCCCACCAGCCCACATAAAGGGGCACCTTTGAGAGGGAACCTTACCACTCTGTGGCCTGCTGTTGCTTATACAACCACTATATCTTGTCTCCTTTTTCTTCAAATCAGGTCCAATTTCCTTGTTCTAGTTTTAAGGGAGAAAGAGAACAGCTGTCTCCTACCTCTATAAAATAGCTCTTCCAGGTCTGGACAAACTATTCTTAAACATTTCCTTTCACACTTCTCTTTATAAGATACATCAAAGGCCCTTCATAATGGTTTCAGGCCTCTGTGAGGTGGCTGTTCACCATAATTCCTCTAATTACTGGTTGTAAACCACTTTGAAGATAAAAGGCATTTTATAAGAGCTAAGTCCTGTTATGATTAGTTCTCCAATATGCTGATGAACACATCAAAGCCAAACACAGCCACATCATGGTGTCTGGTAGTTAATTAGATATAGTTCAAGGTGGCTGGTATATATTAAAGAAACTGCTGTGAATTTATCAACATTTAAAAAGTGCCTTCTTTCTTTCCAGCAAGAACAAGTTGTTTTCAAAGGTCATCAACGTTGATGCCTGGAAGAAAAGTGCCCTGGAGAGGATGAAGAGCTAATATAGCCTCTGGGCCTGGAGGGAAAGATGCAATAATAGCACCTGGCTTTATATAATGTCTTATTGCTGTCAGCATGAGTCTGTGGCCCCTCTCTCATTTTGTTTTGTTTTCACTATCACTCTGCAATATGAGCAAGTAACCTATCTGCCCTTTGCAGAGGAGGAAGTGTGGATTCACACATCAGGGAGGTACCACTGGACACTGTTAGGGGTGCAGTTATCAAGGTAACCCTATAGAAACTCCACCCACACCCCCTCAGATATTTTCACACCTCCCCACCCCCTACCCCCGGTTTCTACATGCCTTGGCTTCTAACTCCCTACACCTGTTGACTTGCAGAAGGCTGGCCCTTGTGCTGCTGGAGCCACTCTGTCCACATGAACAGAGCAAGAAGTGCCTGAAGTTTCTCCAGTCACCTCCAACAGCCCTTAACCAATGACTGACTGGTTCAGAAGTGTGAAAGGCCAGTGCCCTGGTCTCCAGCAGGGACAAACTCTGACTTATGATTTATACTTTAGAACACATCTGTGAGTCCAGGCTAAGGCTGAAACCTGCCTGACATTGCACTCTGGCTTCTTCCCTTTCTGTCCTGCTTCCTGCTCCCTTACTGGGTCCTTCTGGGAACATTCCCTGAATAAATCACTTGCACACAGGTCCCCCTCTCAAGACTTGCTTCTGGGGAAACCAACCTAAGACAACTCTCTTGACTTAGCACTAATGAGAACATTTTGCAAGTTTTCTATTAAATACATTCTCCCAGGTCCCCTCAGTTCCAAACCTTACCTGCCAAGTCTCTAAACCTAATATTTATCTTTGGATCATGATGTTCCACCTACTTCTGAAGAAACTAATCTCTGGGCTCTTCCCAGGCACACAGAAGGCATTGAACCCAGCAGATGCTGGGAGAGAGACAAAGATATGTTTAAGACCAGCCCTTTCCTCAATGAACTTATTATACAATCTCACAGGGAGACAACATACAAATAATGGAGGTAGAGGATATGAGAAGAGCCATGTGTATGCACACAAGGCAAACTGCAGGAAAAACAACTCAGAATGATCCCCCAAAAGCAAAGCCACTATCCATAATTCTCCACACCGTTTGATTCTGGCTCATTTACTTAAATGTGTAAGAAAATGGAGATCGGCTCTGACAACAATAATCCAAATGATTGGGTGATACAAGAAAAGCAAGTTGTATTTAATTCAGAAAGGGTAAGTAACTTGACCTCGGAAAACAGCTAATTAGTGACAGAGTGTGAATTTAATCCAAAGCTTGCCTGATTGTTTAAAACCTCAATTTATTTATCTGTAAAGTGTGACCAATGACTCCCACTTTGCACAGTCATTATAAAGACAAAAAATAGCATATCAAAAATATCTGGTACAAAAAGCACTACAGAGTAGGTGATCACTCCCAGAGGTAATATTATTGAGCCAAAGGGTATTTTATATGCACATTTTAAAGTCTCTTAACACATACTACCAAACTGCTTTCCAAAACAAGAACAAGAACAAGCAAACAAACAAAACAGTCAAGACAGCAGCACCAAGGGGACCTCCCTAAAATATAAACCTGATCATGCTTCCCCATGCCTTTCAGGATCATCTTAAACACACAGGACTACATCATCTCTGTATATTCATCTTCTCTTACCTGCTCCAGCATTTTCTCTTCCCTCCAGATTATTTCCTATTCTCTCAGCTCTTTACTGCCTCTGCATCTTCAAACACGCTGCTCACTTGACTGGCATGATTTTCTCTTTGTCTATGTTAAATCCTATGAACACGTAAGATTTTCATTTAAGAGGCATGTTCTCTGGGAAGTTATTCTGACCTCAGCACAGTCTGACTGTCATGTTCTTCCTCTGGGCTTCCAAAGCCTCCTAGGCTACATCTGCTGTGGGAATTATTCTTGGTAAAGATTTACTTGTCTATACTCATCCATCTCACACACACACACACACACACCTTGAAAGAAGGAATCATATCTCATATCTTGCAGTTAGCAAAATATTTGCTTCATTGGTGAAACTAAATAAAGGAACACATATAAAAATGAATTTAAAAAGTATATAAGCCTATGTTCTCTTTTCTAAGTTAAAGCAGAAAAGAAAACCTAGAACAACTGTTAAATGTACAATGTACTAAGTGGGGCAGAGGCCATTCAAACATTTTCTCCCAAGACACAGTCTTACAGGGATCACTCTGAGTTTGCATAGCATATTCTTACCATGTATTTTAGTAGCTCATAGAGAAAGAGAGGAGAATAAGGACAACAAAGATTCCAGTCTTCAGGGATAACCCTAACTGGCACCTTACATGGTTCCCAAGCTGTTCCCCATCAAACCCCTCATCTGAGTTGTTACCTCTCCATTCCTCACTCTTGTTGTGTCCCAAGCCCCTCTTTCAAGAGGCTGGCAGGAACACAGTACCCAAGGAAGGTTTGGACCAGGCATCAAAAAATCAGGTTCAGCTCTTACCTTCACCACTATGTGAACATGGGGAAGTTGGTCCATTTCTCTGAAAAAGTGGGGATAACTGTTGTCTCCCTGTCCCATTGAGGAGGGTCAGATGAGACACTGTATATGAAAGTCAACAGTGATGGTACACACATATGCAAACATATCCTCATCATTGCTATGGGAGAGGGCAGAGAGCAGAGAAAGAAGGGCAGGAGAGAGTGGGCATGTCCCATGGGGAATCAGCTCCTGTGAATCAATAAGCAGCTATAAAGTAACAAGTGACTCATCAGAGAGAGAGAGGCCAGCAAAGAGTCTAGGCTCTTCTGCACACATGTAAAAGAGCTGCCTCTCCCAGAATCTTCCCTTAAACAAACTTAAGTGATACCTTCTTATTTCACCAAATTCCCCAATGGAGTGGAGTAGATCTCTGTCACCTAGTATTTCAGAAACTGTGTCCTCATATCCTTGAAAAACATAGAAGCAAAAATTCTCAACAAAATACTAGCAAACCAAATTCAACAATACATTAAAAGGATCATATACCATGATGAAGTGGGATTCATCCCTGGGATGTAAGAATGGTTCTACCTACACAAATCAATAAATGTGATACATCACATTAATCAAATAAGTTAAGAATCACAGATGCTGAAAGAGCATTTGACAGAATTCAACATCCATTCATGATAAAACACTCAACAAATTGGAAGGAATATACCTCAACATCATAAAGACCATATATGACAAACCCACAGTTAATATCATACTCAGGGGTGAAAACCTGGAAGCTTTTCTTCTAAGATCAGGAACAAGGCAAAGATGCCTACTATTACCACTTCTATTCAAGATAGTACTGGAAGTCTTAGCCAGAGCAATCAAGCAAGAAAAAAAAAATAAAGGAATCTGAATCATAAAGAAAGAAATAAAATTGCTCTGTTTGCTGATAACATGATTTTTTATACAGAAAATGCTAAAGAGTCCACCAACAACTGTTAAATTCAGTAAAGTTGCAAGATACAAAAATCAACATAAAAAATCTGTAGCATTTCTATACACTAACAATGAATTATCTGAAAAAAAGTAAAGAAAACAATCCTATTTACAATAACATCAAAAATAATAAAATTTGGACTTCTGGACAAAATGGAGGCATGGGTGGACACACTGTGCCTCCTCTCACAACCAAAATTAAGGACTACAAATATACAGAACAAAAAAACCCAACCAGGACAGACAGAAAATCCAACTGTACGGAAGTCTAACAACGATTCACCCAACCAGTAAGAGGGGCAGAGTTGGTGGCCAGCAGAGAGGGATTGCAGCAAGGAAAAGCAGTGGATAGTGGTCCCGGATGTGCAGGCAATGGTTGGCACACCCCAGACACACAGGCGGTGGTTACCGAGCGCAGGGAAGGCAATGAGCAAACCAAGCAAGGCGCACAAAGTGGCTGAGGTCACACATTCACACGCAGATAAACCAGGCAAAAACAGGCAATGAGACAGACTGCGCAACCCAGGGACCCAGCACCGGGAAATAAAGCCTAAAAGCACTGATTAAAAACACTTGTGGGGGTTGAGGTGCTGGGAGCGACTCCCACACTCACAGGGGAGTTTGTTAGAGAGACACACAGGGTCCTAGAATGTACACAAGCCCACCCACATGGAAATCAGCACCAGAAGGCCCCAATTTGCTTGGGGAAAGTGGTGGAAGGGACTGGAATCTGAGTGAGAGCAGAGCAACCGCCATTGTTCCCTTTCTGACCCCATCCCCACATACAGCCTCACAACTCTGCAACTGGGCTGCCCCGCCCTGCTGAACACCTAAGGCTCCACCCCTCATACATAACAGGCGCAACCAGAACAAAAAAAGAAAAAGAAAAAAAATGGCTCAAACGAAGGAACAAATCAAACCACCAGAGCCAATATTTTTAAGCAACCAAGAGATAGCCAACTTATAAGATGCACAGTTCAAAGCACTGGTGATCAGGATGCTCACAGAATTGGTTGATTTTTGTCACAAATTAGATGAACAAATGAAGGCTACACTTGATAAAAGTGAAATGAAGGAAAATGCACAGGGAACCAATAGTGATAGGAAGAAAATTGGGACTAATATCAACAGTGTGGACCAGAAGGAAGAAATAAACAACCAAACAGAAAAGAAGGAAGAAACAAGAATTCAGAAAAATGAGGAGAGGCTTAGGAACCTCCAGGACATCTTTAAACATCCCAACATCTAAATTATAGGGGTACCAGAAGGGGAAGAAGAAGAGCAACAAGTGGAAAACTTACTTGAACAAATAATAAAGGAGAACTTCCCCAATCTGGCAAAGGAAATAGACTTCCAGGAAGTCCAGGAAGCTCAGAGAGTCCCAAAGAAGTTGGACCCAAGGAGGAACACACCAAGGCACATCATAATTACATTAGCCAAGATTAAAATGAAGAAGAGAATTCTAGAAGCAGCAAGGGATAAGGACACAGTCACCTACAAAGGAGTTCCCATCAGACTGTCAGCTGATTTCTCAAAAGAGACCTTACAGGCAAGAAGGAGCTGGAAAGAAGTATTCCAAGTCATGGAAGGCAAAGACCTACATCCAAGATTGCTCTATCCAGCAAAGCTGTCATTTAGAATGGAAGGGAAGATAAAGTGCTTCTCAGATAAGGTCAAGTTAAAGGAATTCATCATCACCAAGCCCTTATTCTATGAAGTGTTAAAGGGACTTATCTAAGAAAAAGAAGATTTAAAAAAGGCAGTAAAAAGACAGCAAACTCACAGATATTAATAACCACACCTAAAACAAAAGCAAACTAGCAAACAAGTAGAACAGGAACAGAACCACAGAAATGGAGATCACATGGAGGGTTTGCAACAGGAGAGTGGGAAGAGGAGAGAGGGGGAAAAAGTACAGAGAATAAGTAGCAATGACGGTGGGTAGAAAATAGACAGGGAGAGGGTAAGAATAGTGTGGGAAAAGTAGAAGCTAAAGAACTTAAGACACATGGACATGAACTAAAGTGGAGGAATGGGGATGGGAGGGGGTGTGCAGGGTGGAGGGGAACGATGGGGGAGAAATGGGACAACTGTAATAGCATAATCAATAAAATATAATTATAAAAGAAAGAATAATAAAATTTAACTAAGGAGGTCAAATATCTGTATACTAAAAACTGTAAGACACTAATGAAAGAAACTGAAAAAAAAAAAACAAATAATGGGAAAGATATCCTGTGATCATAGATTGGAAAAATTAATATTGTTTAAATGTCTATGGTACCCAAAGCCATTTATAGATTCAATCCAATTGAAGGTTTTACACAAATATTTTTAAAAATCCTAAGATTCATTTAAAAACACAAAGGACCATAAATAGCCAAAGCAATTCTGAGAAAGAACAAAACTGGAAGTTTCACATTTCCTAATTTCAAACTATATTACATAGCTATAAAAATCAAAAACAGTAAGACACTGACATAAAGAAGACACATAAACCAATAAACAGAATTAAGAGCCCAGAAATAAACCCATGGCATATGGTCAACTAATGTTTGACGAGGGACCCAAGAATACTCACTGGGTAAAAGTCTCTACAATAAATGGTGCTGGAAAAATTGGATAACCACATGCAAAAATAATGAAACTAGACCCCTATCTATACCATTTACAAAAAAAAAAAAAAAAAAAACTCAAAATGGATTAAAGTTTAAATGTAAGATCTGAAACCATGAAGCTCCTAGAAAAAATATAAGGAGAAGACTTCTTGACATGGGTCTTGGCAATGGTTTGGGAGATATAACATCTAAAGCACAATAAAAGCAAAAACATAAATGGGTGTGATTACAACAAACTCAAAAGGTTCTGCTTGGCAAAAGAAATGATGAACAAAATGAAAAGGCAACCTACAGAATGGGAGAAAATAGTTGCAAAGCACATATCTGATAAAAGGTTAATATATTGAAATACATAAAGAAATCATATAACTCTATAGCAAAAAAAACCCCCAAATCCAATTAAAAATGGACAAAGAACCTGAATACACATTTTTCCAAAGAAGCTATACAGATGGCCAACAGGTTCATGAAAAGGTGCTCGACATCGCTAATAATTAGGGAAATACAATCAAAACCACAATAAGCTATCACCTCACACCTGTCAGAGTGGCTGTCATCAAAAAGACAAGAGGTAACCAATGCTGGCGAGGATGTGGAAAAAAGGAAACACTTGTGCACTGCTGGTAGAAATGTAAATTGATATGGGCACTATGGGAAACAGTATGGAGGTTCCTCAAAACATTAAAAATAAAACAAACATGTAATCTGGCAATTTCACATCTGGATGTAAGGGGTAGGCACAAGTAGGTTTGCAGTACACAAAACACAGAGTTAATAATGCTATTATAATAATCATAATATGCATGTCTCTTTCCATACAAACAATCGTAAGCCTATTTTTGCCCACACCTGTATATATCCTAAGGGAATGCAACCGTTATCCAAAAGGGATAGCTGCCCTCTGTGTTTACTGCAGCACTATTCACAATAGCCAAGACACCAAACAGCCTAAGCGTCCATCAATGATGGATGGATAAAAAAGAGGTGGCATATACATAATGGAGTATTATTCAGCCATGAAAAAGAAGGAAATTCTGCTACTTGTGACAACATGGATAGGGTTCTTGAGGGTATTACACCAAATTAAATAAGTCAGAGAGAGAAAGACAAATACTACATGACATCACATGCGGAATTAAACACAAAACAAAACAAAAAAACAAACCAAACTCACAGGGACCAAATACAGACCGTTGGCTGCCAGGGGTGGAGTGTGGGGAAAGGGAGAGAAATGGGTGAAGATGGTTGGAGAGAACAGACTTCCAGTTACAACATGAGTAAGACAAGGGGATAAAATGTACATTATGTGACTCTAGCTAAGAACACTATGTTGTATATTTGAAAGTTGCTAAGGGAGCAAATCCTAAAGGTTCTTATGACAAGAAAAAATACTGTAACTATGTGTGGTGATGGATGGTACCCAGACTTATTGTGGTGATCATTTTGCAATATATAAATATCAAATCATTATGTATACCTTAAATCTATACAATGTCATAAGCCAATTATATTTCAATAAAGCTAGAAAACAAAAAACCAACCATGTTGTCAAGTGGACTTGGGAGAATAATGGCAAGTCTGATGAACTCAGTTTCTGGAATCTAAGTGTTGCTGATGATACTCATGAACAGTGAAAACAGCAGCAAAGGCACCCATGGCCAACTTTGGGCCTGAAGACCAGGGGCTGTGGGAGGTGCCCTGTCTTCCTTTTGATCTCTCACCCCAGGGGTAGGTCCTGGATGCTCAGAGTATGGGTAACTCTTCACATATGGAGAGCACTTTTGAGACTTGTGTTTGAATCCTGCCTAGAAAACACACAGAGATGAAAACACCTTGTTTTCCCCTGGGTGCCACAGAGGAAGGGGTTTGTGGAAACTGAGGAAAACTGTCCTTCCCAGTAGGGCTGAGATGACCCAGAAGAAAACTGGCCTAGTCCCATCCTTTCCCAGGTTTTGGAGATGAGGAGGGGTGAAGGCATTACATTGGGGATTCTGCTTAGCGACCTGAGTCTGGAGACTGGGTCCAGCTCAGGTGGGGCAGACTCCTATGCATGACAGGTGGGGAGCCTCAGGGTTAACTGGACACCCCCTCTCAGCATCCCAGCTCTCAGCAGTGGTCTTTCAGCCCTTTGTACCCAATCCACAAGTGCTGTCTGCACCACTGAGGCTCAACCTTGAAGATGCAGATGGAGGGCCAGAATTGCTGCCCTGGCTAAGAAAGAAGAGCAGAAGTACTTCCAAGAAAAGCCTAAAGCCCCTTACGGAAACCTGAAAGGTGCTGGAACAGGCTTTGAGACAGGAGAGGACAGGGCAGTTTGGTGATGTTAACACTGTTAACCTAGAGACAAACTTTGCAGAATGCTCTGGCCACATGCTAAGTAATGTGGTCTCAGGGCATGCCTGAAAAGTTACTGAAAGCAGCAGTAGTGATCCCAAAGGAGGTTGGGATTCTCTATTGTACCCCTATTGAAGCCAAATTTCTAACAATAGCTAGATTTGGCAAACCAGATGTATCCCAAAATATTACCAATGAATTTGGTCTCTGCGCAGTTCACACGCACAACTCATCTGAAGCAAGTGCTTGGTATTCTGTATGAGGTAATACAGCACTCTGGTGTTCATTCATTCAGTCAATGAATGTTTGCAATGTGCAGGAACTGTTCTAGGAGCCAAAGAGGCAGCAATAATGCAAATTCAGCAAGCTTTGGACTTGGTGGAGCTTATATCCCAGTAGAGAAAGACAAACAGTACATACATCAACCCAGAATATACTTTCAGATAGGGAAAAGCACTGGAAGAAGTCAGTTCTCAGTACCCCTCACTGGCATTGTTGCTGGAAGCAACCAGAGTGCAGACGCTCCACCCTCCAATGCACAGATGGCAAACACAGGGCCTGCGGGTCAAATCCGGCCCTCCACCTTGTTTCTACCTGGTGGCAGCGTCAAGCTCTCACTTAACTGTTAAGGAGTAGTTACATTTATACAGTTCTAAAACTACATTCAACCCTTTGAAGGCTGATGTGGCCCCCTGATGAAAATGAGTTTGGCACCCCTGCTAGGTCTCCCCAGGCAGTTGGCCTCCAGCAAAGCTGTTGCCGTGAAGAACACCACAGAGAATACCATGGAGAATGGAAAGCAATGTTGCCCTGACTGCCCACAACTGCTGACACCTGAGAAACTCAGGTCTTACATATTTAGAAAAATATATATTTGGGTTATACATAAGATGTTAATTGTGTTATTTCTAAGTTGTAATCTTAAAAGATGATTTATTTTTATTTTCTTTTGAATTCTCTAATAGTTTTGTTATTACACTCTATTACTTTTGCAATAAGGAAAAACACATTTTTTAAAAGTGAGAACACTGGCCTAGATAAATCAAATTAATAAGAAATATATTTGGACAGGTAGGCAAGGACCAGATCTTAGGATGATGAATAACCTCTTAACCATGCCACTTTATGATTTACAAAGCAATTCCACAAAAACTTCTCTTTCAACCCTCATAAGGTTATCTTGAGGTTACACAGAAAATAAACCTAAGTGCAGGAAAAAGCCTCACCCTCAGGTCCCCACCTTCTCAGTGAATGGATTTGCCATTATTACACATGCCCTTCTGTAGCCAACCTCTCTTCAGGAAGCCTCCAGCGATCAGGTGCTAACTCCCTCCTCTCTCCACCTTCACCCTCTTTTACAGGGACCAGCTGATTCGTTCATATGTACAGCTGAAAGGAGGTATAGACTGAGGGACCCCCAAAGCCTCCACAGCCCATGGTTTGGGGGGATGGGGAGAGTGGATGATAAGGCTTAAGATACTTTTCATAACAAAGACAAGACAATAGCTGTGCTGCTCCCAGCCTTGGGGCAAGGTGGGTGTGACTTCCAGAATATATCCTGACTTGTGATGTTGTCAGCAGGGAATCCCCCTGGATCACTAAGTCACTCTTGCCCTGACTGGGGATGGCAGCCGAATACATGTAAACAGTACAGGAGAACTGGCAAATGTAGCTCATAGTGGGAGGAGTTGGAGATGAGGTCATGCAGGAGGCTCTGGGTCAGGATTTAAACGAAGGGCGGGCAGCCACAGGAGAAAACCATGATGGAGGGGTGTAGAAGAGCCACACTGCCAGTAGTGAGATAGGAGCCATTCAGGCTGTAGGAGCTTATCTGCCACAGGTTAGTAAGAAAGTGTAACAGGGTGTAGGCTGAGAGGCCCCAGGGCTGCCCACAAGCCTAGCTTAGGGGCTGGGAAAAGCAGCAGGTTTTTTGTTTTGTTTTCTTTTTCATATCGATAACAGCAAACTAGCCTCCTAGCCTGCATGGAATCAAGAAGGTATGCATGACTTAACTCATCATGTAACTGGGAGGCAGCTCCCCAGTTACAGTGCCTGCACTAGAGCTTGGAGATGGTTCACTCCACCCCAGGGGCCATGCTTGCCCAGACTAACTAAGGCATCCAAGAAAGGCAGAAAATACAGGAGGGCTAGCAGGTGTAGCCCATTGTGGGAGGAGTCGGAAATGGGGTTACAGTGGAGGTTCCAGGCTGGGATTTAAACTAAAAGGTGGGGTGCCACGAGGGACAGGGGACAATGCAAGACCATGAGGGAAGAAAAGAGATGAAGAAACTCTTGCTGATGGGCCATGAGGAGGTGCCACATGGTTTTCAATTAAGAACTGGAGATTTTGAAGACACAGCTGATGGTGCTGGGGACTGCAGGAGACCTGCCCAGCCAAGCTCGGATTACTAGGAGGAACCAGGAGAAGTGAGCTGTGGACTTCTGTTTTTATTATTCTCCTGAAGAACAGTACTTCTGATTGGCATGTTCTGAAACTGGCCTGCCTGGGCAAAGGGGGGAAGGCAGAACTGTGTGTGTGTTTGTGGGTGTTTTAAAGGGGCTTTGAGATTTAACAGAGACATTCCACCATTACTCTAAACCTGTAGAACTTTTGAATAAATAGTTCCTTTCCTTTTTACCAAACTCTGGCATTGGGTGCCACAGTCCTAACACGGGGGTGGGCAAAGATGAACCACAATGAAAGAAGACCCCAGGGGAGGGGGCTTGTTTCTGTAACAGTATCTTGGCTCCCAAATGTGTTGTTTCTGTAACAAAAGCAGGCATGCCAATTTTGATATGACCAAAAGCCACCAAAGACTCCAAAGGCACCAAAGATCCTACCCTGCAAGAGCCTGACCTGCTGCTGTGCAAACCTGGACTCTATCTGGACTCTCAGGACTTATGTCTTTCCTGAACTTCACCATGATCCAGTGCACCACGGCACATGCTTTCCTGGACTATTACATGGAGGCTGATGACAACATACCCCAGATCCTGAAGGAGAGAGCTGCTGTGAGACTATTTGCCCAGCCAGCTTAAGATAAGGAGATGGGAACTTTGGGGCTTTTGGCTTTATAGCCTTTTGGGGAACAAGGCAAGTGCTCAGTCTCATAGATAAGCGCTCAAAGTCCTCCACCCCCAAGGTTGGAATATTGTAAATAAAAACCTATTCTTTCCAACATTAATTGTTGGGTCATCACCAAGGCGCTATGTGTACAGGCACCTGTCTGCTTGGTTACACAGCTAGTCTTTACCAAGCCCTACTGAGTTCTAGGCATTGTACTGGGTGCTAGGGACACAGGGTAGAACCAAAAAGGGCTCCTAGTGTGGGGGAAAGGCCTTAACAAATTGATGAATATATGATACAAATCATGGTAACTGCAGTGAAAGAAAAGCAAATGCCTAACATCAGAGGGAGCTGATCTGGATTGGGACATGAGCCCTTTGCTCGATATTGAGCAATACTACATTGTCACTGTGTCCCCAAGATATATCAGGCAGACATTCTTTTGTTGGAGGCCAAGGTTATAAGACCCAGTTCTCAAAGGACATATACTCTGGATAGAGAGGCAGCACTCAAAGCCAAAACAGAAGTTCACTAAGGACATCATGCTCACTCACAAGAATGAAGAAGCCCCTTTAAGCCCTCTCTGAAACAAGGTGAAGCAGACCAACCAGGTCATCAGAGATGTCACAAGTCAACATGTGATTGTCACCAGGAAAAGTCACCAAAGTCTGGGACTAGGAAAGAAAGAGCAAGGACATACAGAAAGTGTATAGCTAACAATGCAAGAGAGGGGCTTCAGTATCTGAAGATGGCACAGGCATTTAAGACTATGGGACCCTAGAGGTAGGAGAGGACTGGAGGGGGCTGACATGTCAGGAACGGCTTCTGTGGAGCAGGTGGGCCTCAGAGGGCGAATAGGGTTTGGATGTCTTCCAGGTAATCCCATTTAGCAAGACCATGAGGATGCCCAAGAAACATGAACACAGTCTGTGGGCCCTTTCTCTTTTGGACAAGGGTGACTAGCTTCCTGGCTTCTCACCTGTCCTGGAACTTGAGAGAGGAGGGCTAGGTGCTGCTATTATGTCTGCTTAAGGGTTTCTAAGTGCCTCTCTAACTAAGCTCTGAAGAGTTAGGAGAGTTGGTGGTCACCCAAGGCTGAACATAGAGACTGATTTCAGCACCAGACAAGCTAGCAAATAATGAAAACACCTGGCTAATGAGTTGTATACACATCGGGTTTTACTGCAAATATCCATAAGCAAAACTCAAAACATTAAGTTGCTGGGATCTACTAAGAACAGAAAATTCAAGTTAGGCTATATTCTCAGTTGCCATTTGATATTGCTGCCACTGCTGCAGTGATCTGGGCTATGGTGATTTCTCTGGACACTCCACTAACTGAACGATGATGAGAACAGCAGTACCATACAATAATGATAGCAAATTTTCACATGGTGCTTTAGAATCGACAGATTTTTGTCATTTATGTCTATGAGTTAATATCTTATTTATAATATGAACATGCCAGCAGTTATGGATCCTGGACAATGGCTGGTGAGGTCAGGACCTGGGTGCCATACAACTCACTTATACCCCTCACTGTGACACTGAGTCATCCTCACTGACACCTTCATCTCCAAAGCCTTTTAACTTGGCAGTGTGCCCTGTGAGTAAAGGAAGGGAGCCTTTGACAAAGGCCCCGGAAACCTGGACTCATCCCGCATCACATTCTATCGTTTCTATTTGGAGAACACAAGCCTTTGGCTTTCGACAGCCCTGGGTTCAAATCCCAGGTCTGTCACTTATGACTCATAGGACCCACAGCAAGTTATCTAATTTCTCTGAGCAGCTTTCTTCCTCTGTCTTTGTTTTAAATTTTACTTTTCAATTTCAATTTTGTTCTATACTATTTTGCATTCATTTCAGGTGCACAGTATAGTGGTTAGACAATCATGTACTTTACAAAGTGTTCCCCTAGATATTTCCAGTAACAACCTAGCATCATACATAGTTATTACAATATTATTGACTATATACCCTATGCTGTACATGACATCCCCATGAATATTTTGTAACGGCCAATTTATACTTCTCAATCCCTTCACCTTTTTCATCTAACCCCCTCATGTCTGGCAATCATCAGTCTGTTCTCTGTGTCTATGAGTCTATTTGGTTTGTACATTTATTTTCTTTAGATTTTACATACAAGTGAAATCACATAGTATTTGTCTTCCTCTGACTGATTTATTTCATTTAGTCTAATACCCTCTAGGTCCACCCATGCTATCACAAATGGTAAGATTTCATTCATTTTATGGCAAGTAATATTTCACCATGTATATGTACCACCACTTCTTTATCCACTTGTCTACTGATGGACACTTAGGTTGCTTCGATAGCTTGGCCATTGTAAATAATGCTGCAATGAACATAGGGGTGCATGTATTCTTTTTAATTAGTGTTTTGAGTTTCTTTGGATATATTCCCAGAGGTGGAATTGCTAGGTCATAAGGCAGTTCCATTTTCAACTTTTTGAGGACCCTCCATACTGTTTTCTATAGTGGCTGCATCAATAGGCATTCCCATCAACAGTGCACAAGGGTTTCCTTTTTTCCACATCCTCCACGTTGTTTGTTGATTTAATGATGACAGTCATTCTGACAGGTGTAAGATGATCTCATTGTTTTAATTTGCATTTCTCTGATGATTAGTTACATTAAGAATCTTTTCATATGTCTATTGGCCATCTGTATGTAATCTTTGGAGAAATCTCTATTCAGGTCCTCTGCCCACTTTTTTCATTGGATTTTTTTTTTTGGTGTCATGTTGTCTGAGTTCTTTACAAATTTTGGATATTAACCCCTTATCAGATGTATGATTGGTGAATATGTTCTCAGATTCAGTGGGTTGTCTTTTCATTTTGTTGATGGTTTCCTTTGCTGTGTAAAAACTCTTTAATTTGATGTAGTCCCATTTGTTTACTTTTTCTTTTGTTTCCCCTGAATAAGGAGATATATCAGAAAAAATATCGCTAAATTTTTTTTTAGCAAATGTTTATAGCAAAAAAAATATTGCTAAAAGAGATTTTACTGCTTATGTTTTCTTCTAGGAATTTTATTGTTTCAAGTCCCACATTTAAGTCTTTAATCCACTTTGAGTTTATTCTTGCATATGGTGTAAGAAGGTGGTTGTTTCATTTTTTGTACATATTTGTCCAATTTTCCCAATATCATTTATTGAATAGACTTTTACCCCATTGTATGTTCTTGCATCCTTTGTCAAATATTAATTGACCTCTGGGATCTCTATTCTGGTCTATTGATCCATAAGTCAGTTCCTAATGCCAGTACCATGCTGTTTTGATTACTATGGCTTTATGGTATCATTTGATATTAGGTAGTGTGATTCCTCCAACTTTGTTCTTTCTCAAGATTGCTGTAGCCATTCAGGGTCTTTTGTGGTTACATATAAATTTCTGGATTATTCTAGATATGTGAAAAATGCCATTGGTATTTTGATAGGAATTGCATTGAATCTATAGATTACTTTGGATAGCACGGACAATTTAATGATTTTAATTTTTCCTACCCATGAGCACAGTATATGCTTTGATTTATTTGTATCTCCTTCAATTTCTTTTGTCAGTGTCTTATAATTTTCTGAGTATAGGTCTTTTACATCCTTGGTTAATTTTATTCCTAGGTATTTTTTATGCAATTGTAAATGGGATTGTTTTCTTAGTTTCTTTTTCTGATAGTTCATTATTGGTGTATAAAAGGGCAATCTATTTCTGAATATTTATTTTGTATCCTGCTACTTTACTGAATTCATTTATCAGTTCTAATAGTTTATCAGTGGAATCTTTAGGGTTCTCCACTTTCCTGCTCTCTTAAGCATGAATAAGTATAGTACTTACCTCTCTTAGAAAGTTGTAGTGAAGACAATGAAGTGCTTAGCACAGGGCCTGGCCCCTATGCCTAGTACTCACTAAGTACTAATTAGGTTGTTTTTGTTACTCTTATAAAGAGGACAACTCAATGTCATTCTTTCTCGTCAACCCAGAGACTAGGACAGAACTCTAGGGTGTGGCATTCTCCTTCTTGCTGTGTGAAGTTACCATGCTCTGGCAGGGTTGGTGGGGACCCTGGCAGGGGCCCACTGGTTGGGGAGGCAGCACTCTCCCTCAGGCAGGACCTGCACTGAAGCGTTTCCCCCAGATTTGCTCACTGGGGTAGATGGCAGCATCTCTCTTGCTCCTGAGTTCTAGAACTGCACTGTCCAATATAGCAGCTGCAAGGCTATAGAGCACTGCAATGTGGCCAGTCCAAACTGAGATGTGCTAGGAGAGTAACCATGTCAAAAACAAGGAATGCACCACAACAGGGATGGATCTTGAGGATGTCATGCTAAGTAAAGACAGACAAAGAAAGAGAAATACCGTATGATTTACCTTACATGTAGAATCCAACAAACAAACAAACAAACAAACAAACAAAACAAACTTGACAGATTGCTGTTGCCAGAGGAGGGTGATGGTAGCATGTGAAATAGTGAAGGTGAAAAGGTACAAACTCCTGGTTATAAAATAAGTAAGTCCTGGGGATAGAATGTACAGCATGGTGACTATGGCTAATAATACTCTGTTTGCTGAATATATTTGAAAGATCTTAAAAGTTCTCACCACAAAAAAAAAGTATTCAGTTAACTATGTGTGCTGATAGATGTAAACTAGACCTACTGTGGTGATCACTGCACAGCATCTACACAAATAGTGAGTCACTATGGTGTGTGGCCGAAACTAATGTGATGTTGCATGCCAGTTACACTTGGATTTACTAATGGAATGCAGTAGTTGAAAATTTAAAAAAACATAAGATACTTTATTAATAAATGTTTAGATTGAGACTATGCTGAAATAATATTTGGAATATATTAGGTTAAATGGAACATTAAAATTAACTCTGCCTGTTTACTCTGATGCGGCTACTAGAAAGCTGGAAATTGCATATGTGGGTCACATTATGCTCCTATTGCACAGCCTCGTCTGGAACATGAGCTCTGTGAATGCTGAGTTTTTGTCACTTCCATTCCCGGTTGTGTTCCTAGCACCTGGAACAGGCCCTGAGTGGACAAATGAGCTAGTGAGTGTGTGAGGCCTGGACAGGAGCTTTCAAGGCTGGAGGTCATGCTTGAGAAGGTGGGGACTCCTTGAAGAAGGAGTCCTTGGGCAAGTTAGGGGCAGTCTGTACTTTGTACAGATCAGTTAACTGAGGCTGAAAAAAATATTAAAAACTTGTCCCAAGATATCCAGGATTCAAACCAAGTGCATCCCAAACCTATGCTCTTTCTACTGAAACCCTTTCCCACAGGCAATGCAGAGTTGCAGAAAGAAAACTGGATTTGGGATTTTTTTTTTTGAAGTATATTCCCTCAATACCACTCATCTCTTAGTTTTGGGCAAGCCATTTGGCCCCCCCTCAGGGTCCTCACCTCCTCATTTGCTCTCTGTAAACCACCAGACCCCATCAGTCTCATTTCTTCTGCCCCACTGTGTACAGGAGGTAGTCTCCAAGGCTGAGCCCCAACTACTTCCTCACTCTTCTCTCCACTGTTTGGCCCCGAAAGAGGCTCCATGGAGCTGGGATGTCTTAGCATCACCCAAATCAATAATGTGTTTGCTTAAGGCTTCTCTTTGATTTTACTCGTTTTCAATGTTTTTCATCAGAAGCAAAACCTTGCAGACTTTTTCTTTGATCTTGTAATGAAATTCCCTCTGAGATACTTAATTCTAGAAATAGTTTCTGCTGTGAATCATCTTCTTTAAAGAAGAAAAGGCATCTAAATCACAAACATCTTGCCATATTCAACTAAAAAGTGCAAAAAGGCACATGGACTTGCCTCCCTCATTACTGCTTTTACTGCTCTGCTGCTGTCTACACACCAGCCTCTGTTTCCCGCATGTGCCTCAAAGGGATCCTGATGCTCTGTGAATGCTTTCTGCTGCTTTTCCTCTCCTCTCCAGGGCTCTGCTAGGCTCTCACCTGTGGCCAGCTGAGTGAACTCCCCTCCTCATTTGGTCCCAACCTGCCAACCCCAAGCTTTTTGGAAAACAGCCCATGCTATTTCCATTTCCAATACTCACTCAAGAACCTCTTGAATTTTAATCTAAGCAAAGAGTACTTTAGAGCGAAAACTGGTTTGTCAGAAAAGAAAATCTCACCCATTTACCCATGGGTGAAACACCAACACTGTTTTTTATCAGAAAGGATAAAGAAAGGTTTGCCAGAATCAATGGTGTCATTCTAAAGCAAGGGAAGAGCCTCAGTCAAATAGCATTGTAGAGCTGCTTTTCAACGCAGCCCCATGCAGGATGCAGAGCACACTTAGTCACCCACAGTGTGTGTCTTAGCCAATTGTTGAATCTATGGATTCTCAGCCCTTTCCCCAGCCATCCAGCTGGCAAAGACTGGGGCTCAAGGAGTGGAGCAAGTTTTCAACAAGCATCAGTCCTCAGGACACCAAAATTGCTTCCTTAAAATGATCACGCCCTAAGTTCCAAAGCCAAGCAAATTCACAATGTTCTCCTCAGCTTATACTTGCAGAGAACCTCCTAGCACAAGATGCTGTATTAGTAAGAGGGATAAAAAGTGAGTGACATATTGTCCATGCCCCAAATTGCTTACAGTGGGAAGAAGATAGGTGCATGTGACAAGTGAAATGTAAGGCAGAATGAGGAAAGGCAATGAGAAAAGTGTGTGTGCATGTGTGCAAGCATTGAAAAAGAATGGGAAGAAAATATACCTCAATGTTAACGATGGTTATCTCTGTTTTTTTGGGTGATTTCATTTTCTTCTGTTTGCTACATTCCCTGATTTTTTCACAATAAACATATATTGCTTACACAATAAACTGTTTTTCAAGAAAAATTCAACAAATGATAAAGGACAATGATTTGGGTGATAAATTAAAACTCTGGAGGGTTGAGCATGTCTATTGGCCCTGCAGGATAGACAGACTGAGCAGTGGAGACAGGAGGCCATTCTAGGCAAAGAAGCAGCATGAATTGGCCCCCAGGGCTGCAGCAGGTGGAGGACGATTTGGAAAATGTAAGGGACAACATGCATGGGCACTCACAGGGAATGAGAGGCAGGGCCAGTGCCTAGAGGGCCTTGAATGCCAGTCTAAGTACACCCAGTTGCTTGTTCTCTGTGTTGCTATTATGGTCCTTTGTGTTTGTGACTCAACACACTACACTATAAATACTTGGTTGTATTCATGTTTATCCCTCACTAAATGCTTAACTCCCAGAGGTCAAAGCAGATAACAGGAGTCAACAAATGCTTCTTGTAGGAATTGAATTCTAATGGGTTTATTCTTTTACTATTCTAAGGGGTAGGTAGTAAGGACCATAATGGAAATCAGCTCCTCTGCTCAGATGAAAACAGAATTGGGAGTCCAGGATGACTCCCAGTCTCATCTTGATACTAACTAGTCACCTCTACCAACTTCCTTCCCCTCTGTGGGCCTCAATTTCCTCCTCTGTAAATTGGGTGAGCTGGACACATGAACTTTAAGACCCTCCAGACTAGGTTTACTACTGTATGTTCTCAGGGACCTGGCAGCCCTCCCTAGCATGTTTGCCCACTGTAATGAGTGAGCATGTGTGTAATTAGTTAACATCTTTCTCCATCGGGGACTGGAAGCTTCCTGAGGTCAGGGCTGGTCTGTCTTGTTCCCAGCAGTGTCCCAGCACTTTTCTGGGGTGAGACTGAGCAGCACTCAGTGTGTCTACTGCGCAGACCTATGGCTGGTCTCTGAAATACCCCTTCTCCGGGGTGAAGCCAAGCCACCTGCCTGGCCCTCTCATTTTAGCAGGGAGTCTCCAATGGTGCTCATTGTCTGCAGTCCACTGTTCTTTTCCACAGTTCAGCTTGTCAGTTTTATCTACCCTTTCACCCACCCTGGGAAAATCCCCTAGGTTTTCTTGGAAGTAGAAGGAGGGAAATGAAGGCCTGAAACTGAGCATTTGCATTCAGAATATTCTCCTGTTCAACTGGAAAAACACTCACTGGTCCTCCATCTTTGTGTCCAGTGAGACCAAGTTCTCAGGAGGTGGAAGCTAAGTGCCCCATGAGACTTCACACCAACAATTGTCCTTTATCCGTGCTCCCTAATGTCAGCTCCACCTCTCACTTGAAGATGCCCTTCTCCATCACAATCCATAAAAGGCAGGGATGTGTGCTAGGGTTCCTGGAGGCAAAAGAATGCCCAGAATGACCTCCACCAGGACATCCTATTCAGGGAATCCCAAAATGACAGCTCCCTTCTGACCTGCACCTAGCATCTTCTTCAACATTAAAACAGACCTAACAGTGTCATAGGGTGGTATTCACAGAGGGAAATAACCTCCTTCCTTTAAAGACATCAACTGTTCATTTTGGGAATGATGGGTAATATAAAATCCTCAACCCAGCTTGAAGACTAAGAATAACTGTGAGTCAGGGCTCCCCCTGTTTCCTCTTCAATTTGCATCCAGTCTGGACCCCAGCCCCACCCCAGCTCAGTGCATGGCAGTTTCTAGATTGCAGTTCTTACCAGGCTTCTCCACCCTTATACAATCACACTCAGGGTGACCCCTCTGTTCCCACACCACTGGTCCTATCTGAGTTAGCTCAAAAAACAATGCCTGTAGAGTGATTAGGGAGTTCATGTCCAAGCATTCCCACTCCCACTCAGCTCCTGCTGGAGAAGTCAGGGAGGACTCTCATTTCACAGGTACCATTAATGGAAATTTCCTTTACTTAAGTCTATAGAAAGTAGGCAGTGCCCAGGAGATGCCTCCACAGAATAACTGGCTAGTTATTAAGGAAGTCTAGGTGGCATGTGCATGCTCTGAGGCTGGCTGTTCTCATTCCAATGCAGTGGGTGAGGATGACCCGTCTGGAATTCATTCAAAGTGATGTGACCTCATGTAGAAGGGATCTGCAGAAGGGATCAACTCCTAAGACATGGGCAGATCCATCCAACCAGTCAGCACTTTCTGCTGGACCTTCAGCTGGGAAATAAATGGCTCTGCTCTTGTTCATGAAGCCACCCCAGTAAGATGGGCCTGCTGGTGTGGGGAGAGATGAACAGCAGGAGCCAAGTATTCAGACATTTGACACAGGCCTCCCTACAACTTCACCACATTGCTCCTCCTCAGCATCTGGCAGTGGCTCCCACACATGTCCACATGTGGAATGAAGGGCAAACCCACTCTCTGAGCTTCTTGGGCCTTTTGTAGTCTAAGGAGAGACAGCAAATGCTATTCCTGAACAGGACAGGACAGGACGGAATGGACAGGAAGGCAGCTTCACCAGGGATTCTCTGGTGGGCTCTGTAGAACTAGCTCCCCCTCCTTTTAGAAAGCCACCCTCTCCTCTAGTCATCCTGACTCTCATTCTTTCTCCAGCCAGGCCTTCTCACTTTTACTTATTTTGCTTCCACATCTGAAAAGCTCCTATATTCCTCCCATCTCACCAAATTTTATCCACCCCATAGGCAGTGTATTAGTTTCCTAGGGCTGCTGTAATAAATTATCAAAAACCAGGTGTCTTAGAACAACAGAAATGTATTCTTTCACAGTTCTGGAGGCCAGACGTACTAAATCAGGGTGCCCACAGGGCTCTGCTCCCTCCAAAAGCTCTAGGGAAAAAGTCATTCCTTACTTCTGACTGCTGTTACCTCTAGGCTTTCCTTGGCTTATAGCTCCATGATTCCAAACTCTGCCTCTGTTTCCACATAGCCTCCTCTCTCCATCTCTCCTCTGTGTGCCTCTTAAAAGGACAGTGATTGAATTAAGGGCCCACGAAGATAATTCAGGATGATCTGAACTGGAGATCTATAACTGAATTATTATATATCTCCAAAGACCCTTTTTCTGATAGGGTCACAGGTTCTGGCTATTAGGATGGGAGCTATCTTTTTACCATTCACCCCATTACAGGTAGGGATTCTCAACCTCACAGGGCATTAGAATCATTTGGGAAGATTTTTTTTTTGATTACAGATGCCTAGACCTTATTACAGATACTCAGTTTTGAATGATTCTGGGTAGGGTCCAGGTGTGTGTGTAAGTGCTTGTGTGAATGTGTGCTTAAACTTCCCAGTTTCTACAGTACCACCTGGGGAGAGCCACTCTTTTAAGTCTTGATGACTCATAGTATTTCATCCAAGCAGAAATCATAGGTAATGCCAAATTTCTCTGATTGTTTTCTCTTCTAGGATTATTTTCAAGTTGGTTACAAATCACAGTATCATCTACTGTTTTTTCAATGTTGCACAAAGAATGTCAGAGAGATCACTTAATCCAGCAGTGTTCCACCCTCTCCAATCAATGTCCCATTTTTACAACAAATATTTGGAAATGTTCTCTTTACCACCTGAAATAAAACTACTAGATAAACCAGTCAGCCCTATGCATAATTTAGCTCTAATTATGATATAAAGGAAAAAAAGGAATGCAATTTATAATAAAATCATAAGTATTTCAATATGTAACTACTTACCCATGACTGCACTGGGATGGATAATGAAGTAGTCGATTCTTACTCCTACTTATAATGGATAAGATTAGATGTAGTGCTGCTCTTAAGGACTATAGGAAATAAAAAAGCAGAGAACAACGGAACAAAAATGTTAGGATGAGAAATAACAAACCCACTATCCTGTCTGGATCTGATAACAGGAAGAAGGTAATAACTTTCCCAGAAGTAGAGATAACATGTTGAATTAAATTATAAATGTGGAAGTAGAAAAAACGAGAAAGTATATTATTCTTGCATATGAGCTAAGCTTTACATAAAAGTATAGCAATTTATTGTTCTGAGGCATGGGACAAGACAGTGACAGAGCACCATAGAAAATATATCTGTAATCTGGAAACCCACCCACAGAATGGAGGCACGCACTCAGTTTTCGGCATTAAAAGCCTTGGAAATGGACTTCCAGCCAAGATGGAAGCGTAGGTAGATACACTGTGCCTCCTTGCACAACCAAAATAAGGACAAGAACAATTTAGAAACAAAATAAAAACCAGAACTGACAGAAAAAATGAACTGTATGGAAGTCCGACACCAAGGAGTTAAAATAGACACATTTATCCAGACCAGTATGAAGAGTGGAGTCGGTAGGCTGGGCAGAGAGGGGTTGCGGCAAAAAAAGTGGTGGCACCTGGCGTGCAAAGCAGCTGCTGACAAAACCCGGGTGCACAAGATGGCAGCAGGCAGACCCTGGGCACGCAGGTGGAGGCTGACACACAACGGGTGCAGGGTGGCAATGGGCAGACCCAGCAAGGCAATGATTGTGAAGTGGGGCATGGCACACAAGGCAGCTGGCTGACCGGGCAGTCCCACATTTGCATGCAGATAAACCAGGTGAAACTGGGGAGCGAGACAGATCTTGCAACCCAGGGTCCCAGTGAAGGTAAATAAAGCCTCAAAAGACCGATTGAAAACACTTGTGGGGGTTGAGGTGCCAGGAGAGACTCCCAGCCTCACAGGAGAGTTCATTGGAAAGACCCACAAGGTCCTAGGATGTACACAAGCCCACCCACATGGGAATCAGCACCAGAAGAGCCCAATTTGCTTGTGGATAGTGGTGGAAGGGACTGAAATTAGACAGAGAGGGGAGCAAGTGGCATTGTTCCCTCTCTGACCCTGCCCCCACGTATAGTGTCACAACCCAGCAACCTGGGTTGCCCCAGTCTGATGAACATCTAAGGCTCTGCCCCTCATATGTAACAGGTGTGACAGGACAAAAAAAAAAAAAAAAAAAAAAAAAAAAAAAAAAAAAAAAAAAAAAAAAAAAAAAAAAAAAAAAAAAAAAAAAAAAAAAAAGCCCCAACGGAAGAACAGATCAAAGCTCCAGAGCAAATACAATTAAGCGACGAAGAGATAGCCAACCTATCAGATGCACAGTTCAAAGCACTGGTGATCAGGATGCTCACAGAATTGGTTGAATTTGGTTACAAATTACATGAAAAAATGAAGGCTACACTAAGTGAAATGAAGGAAAATGTACAGGGAAGCAATAGTGATGGGAAGAAAACTCGGACTCAAATCAATGGAGTGGACCAGAAGGAAGAAAGAAACAAACAAGCAGAAAAGAATGAAGAAACAAGAATTCAAAAAAAACGAGGAGAGGCTTAGGAACATCCAGGACATGTTTAAACATTCCAACATCTGAATTATAGGGGTACCAGAAGGGGAAGAAGAGCAACAAGTGGAAAACTTATTTGAACAAATAATAAAGGAGAACTTCCCCAATCTGCCAAAAGAAATAGACTTTGAGGAAGTCCAGGAAGGTCAGAGAGTCCCAAAGAAGTTGGACCCAAGGAGGAAAACACCAAGGCACATCATAATTACATCAGCGAAGATTAAAATGAAGGAGAGAATTCTAGAAGCAGCATGGGATAAGGGCATAGTCACCTACAAAGGAGTTCCCATCAGACTGTCAGCTGATTTCTCAAAAGAGACCTTACAGGCAAGAAGGGGCTGCAAAGAAGTATTCCAAGTCATGAAAGGCAAGGACCTACATCCAAGATTGCTCTATCCAGCGAAGCTGTCATTTAGAATGGAAGGGAAGATAAAGTGCTTCTCAGATAAGGTCAAGTTAAAGGTGTTCATCATCACCAAGCCCTTATTATACGAAATGTTAAAGGGACTTATTTAAGGAAAAGAAGATAAAAAACATGTACAGTAAAATGACAGCAAACTCACAGGTTTCAACAACCACACCTAAAACAAAAACAAAAGCA
Source organism: Anoura caudifer (assembly GCA_004027475.1). Taxonomy (NCBI): domain Eukaryota; kingdom Metazoa; phylum Chordata; class Mammalia; order Chiroptera; family Phyllostomidae; genus Anoura; species Anoura caudifer. The sequence goes on along the minus strand of PVKU01009458.1, from coordinate 34,724 downwards.
AACTAAGCAAACAATGGAACAGGAACAGAAACAGAGAAATGGAGATCACATGGAGGGTTAGCAACAAGGGGGTGGGAGAAGGAGACAGGGGGAAATGTACAGAGAATAAGTAGCACAGATAGTAGGTAGAAAATAGAAAAGGGGAGGGTAAGAATAGTATGGGAAATGTAGAAGCTAAAGAACTTATGACACATGGACATGAACTAAAGGGGGGGAATGTGGGTGGGAAGGGGTGTGCAGGGTGGAGGGGAATGAAGGGGGGGGAAATGGGACAAATGTAATAGCATAATCAATAAAATATATTTTTTAAAAAGCCTTGGAAATGATATCCTTTGTGTCTAGGCAAGGGGAAAAGGAGGATGGGTTGGAGAAAGTTGCTTGGTCCATCTCTAGGAAGAATATCAGAATAAGAGTAAAAACCAAAGGCAACCTCAAAGTCAATCACTGCAACATCTATTTTTTGCAAGGATTTATCATTGCACTGCAAATATTAATATATTATTTAGATTAGTATGCAAACTTTTAAAAACAGCTTCTATATAGAAGTTTACTGAGATAGTGATGTTTCATGTGCTTTTGTTAATTTAGTAACATGTTGTCCCAAATCTGTGTCTGTCAGATGAAATCTCGAGACTCCTGTTGGCAATCTGCACTGACTTCCCTCCTTCTGCCATAACTGCATGGACATGCTTTTCAGGTAAGCCTGTGTTTGGAGATGCTCTAATCTAGACAGGATGCATGCAGTAAGGAAAGTATCCAATCATGTCACGATTCTGTCTTTATCCCATTTAGACTTCTCTTCCTAAATCAATGGTCTCCTAGATTACTGGGCTTTTGGCATAACTTCTTTGAAAACTTTTTAGTATTACTATATAAGAAGTAATTACTGATTTGTAAGTACAGTGGGGTTGAGTTTGGCTGGGCAGGTGACAATTCACCAATGGACATTCGAACATACAGTCATGATTAGCAAGCCTAGCCCCCACCCAGTGATGCCAGGGGCATCTCCCTGTTGTTGTGGCAACTTGAAGCTACAGCACAGATTTCCAAAATGCCCCGCAGGCCTCAGTACTGAGCTCTTTGGGCCTTGCAGCAGCAGCAGCACCTGGGAGTCTGCCAGACATGCAGAATCCTAAGCCTTGGACGGACCTCCAGAGCTGGAATGTGCAAGTTAACAAGACCCTGTGGTGATTCACATGCACTAAGGACGTTTGTGAAGCACTACTTGAGGGGATTTCTGACTCGAACCTCATTCATTTCTCGAATGAGGAAACAAGCCCAAGAGGGTAGGTCAACTGTACATTTTGCTGCTCCTCTTGTCAATAGTCCCCTGAGGACAAGAGGAGTGTGGGACACATCTCTTGTATGCCCACACAGTGTCAGAACAGAGAAGCACATATGGCTGTGGCCCAGCAGTGCCTGTTGTCTGTATTCCATCAGGACTCTGAAATCTCCTTTTTAACCAGAAAAAAAAATTGTTTCCATACTCATCCATTGAAGCACAGCAACAGATCCCCAACAGTCACTTGGACTGAGTTTCAACACCTCTGTTTTGAGTAATTGTACCACTAGCAACAGCTACGCCAAAGACCACAGTATTTGAATGAATAGCAGCTGGCCCCACCCCACTCCCTTTGCAGGAAGGCAGCTGTGGTTAGTGTCACACTCCAAGAATAAGTAAAAAGCAAACCCCCCACTTGTTCTAAGATAACCACAGAGATGGTAGATACTGTGCATGCAGACTTGGGGAAGAAGAAAGAAGAAAGGCAACAAAAAGAAGCCAAGAAAAGAGCCTCCCTCCCTGTGGCAAGAAGCCCGACATGCAGATCCTTCTGCTGGAGCATGAAGTCAAAGGTAGAATATGGTGACCTAGGAACTGTGCTCTCCTGAGCCCTCCTCCTACACTGTCCCCCCTTAGCTGGTGGGGCTTAGCAGTTCTTTCACTAGAGGACAGGGGTTTGACCTCCAGCAGAATGCTAATTTCCACCTGCCAGGGAAAGTGCCCGATGGGGAGGCAGCCCAGTGCAGCCATTAAACCAATGACCAGGAATGAGAAAAGCTGAGATGCGATGCAGGGAAGGCAAGAAGTGGTTTCCTTCAGCCCACCTTTCAGCTCTGACTGAGCCTGTCTCCAAAGAACCCACAGACTCCAGAGCTGCAGCTGTTGTCACCTTCACCCTGGGCTGTGGTCAGAAAGATGGCTCAACACCGTAACTCACAGCCTCTGCTTCCGGGCCTCATTTCCTCCCTTCATCCAGCTGTGATGGAGGCCTGAGACAACAGAAAACCACCCACCTTGTCACCCCCACAATGAATTTATTTATTTTATCACATTCAGGACCCAGCCGGCACACCCACGTCACTCCAATGCCACATTCACCAGGTGAAAATGCAGTTTCTGTTGACATGTCCTAAACTCCAAGGAGCAAGGTGTGGCCAATGCATCTTACTGACTCCCTGGCATAGTGCCTTGCCTTCAGAAGTTGCTACATAGGACTTCTGGCCAAGATGGAGGTGCAGGTGGACACACTGTGCATCCTCACACAACCAAAATTAAGGAAAACAAAGATTTAGAAACAAGAAAACCACCAGAACTGACAGAAAATTGAACTGTACGGAAGTCTGACAACCATTCATCCAGACCGGTAAGAGGAGCGAAGTTGTGACAAGAAAAAGCAGAAGTTGGCGGGCCCAGGCTCGCAGAAGCCCCAGGTGTGCAGGCGGCGGCTAGCAGACCCTGGGCACGGGGTGGCAACGGGCAGACCCAGTGAGACCGTGCAAGGTGGCTGGCTGACCAGGTGGTCCCACATTCGCACGCAGATAATCCAGGAGAAAACAGGTATCGAGGCAGATCTTGCAACCCAGGGCCCCAGTGTTGGGAAAAAAAAAAAAAAACTAAAAAACACCGACTGAAAACACTTGTGGGGGTTGAGGTGCAAGGAGAGACTCCCAGCCCCATAGGAGAGTTTGTTGGAGAGACCCACAGGATCCTAGAACATACACAAGCCCACCCACATGGAAATCAGCACCAGAAGGGCCCAATTTCCTTGTGGGAAGTGGCAGAAGGGACTGAAACCCGAGAGAGAGAGCAGGGCAAGCGCTATTGTTCCCTCTGGGACCCCACCCCCATATACAGCATCACAACCCAGCGACGGGGCTGCCCACCCTGGTGAACACCTAAGGCTCCGCCCCTCATACATAACAGGTGTGACCAGACCAAAACAAACAAACAAACAAACAAAAAAATGGCTCAAATGGGAGAACAGATGAAAGCCCCAGAGCCAACTCATCTAAGTGACCAAGAGATAGCCAACCTATCAGATGCACAGTTCAAAGCATTGGTGATCAAGATGCTCACAGAATTGGTTGAATTTGGTTGCAAATTACATGAAAAAATGAAGGCTACACTAAGTGAAATGAAGGAAAAGATAAAGGGAACCAATAGTGATGGGAGGAAAACTGGGACTCAAATCAATGGAGTGGACCAGAAGGAAGAAATAAACAACCAGACAGAAAAGAATGAAGAAACCAGAATTCAAAAAATGAGGAGAGGCTTAGGAACCTCCAGGACATCTTTAAATGTCCCAATATCCAAATTATAGGGGTACCAGAAGGGGAAGAAGAAGAGCAACAAGTGGAAAAGTTATTTGAACAAATAATAAAGGAGAACTTCTGTGGCAGATCCTTCTGTGTGGCGTCGGCCCAGCTCCCACTCGGACATGCACAGGACCCACGCCACAGATAGGTTCTCTCGTGGATAATCAGATTTGCAATATACCTAGGCTGCTCTGAGTCTTGCTTTTGCTGAAAACTCCCTCACCCTGCAAGTACTAAACCTTGCAGGGACCGGTGTAACAGGCTCAACCACTTTTGCCCTTTCATTTGCTAATATCCTTCTTCTGTGATGTGATGAGGGGCATGGGCTCCTTTTGTTGTAACTTGTGGATAGTGAGAGAGGACCATCTTGTAATGGGAGGAGATAGAGAATAAAGGCCTGTCATGGCGGAGGCCACGGCTTTTGCTCCCCTTGAGAGAAAAGCCATGTTCTCATCCTTTTTCCTCCACCAGACTGGGTAATCCATGTGTATGTTTTATTTCATCCATAATGACGCGGACACTGCTGGCCAGTGTCCATATCAGCTGGCATCCCGGAACAGGGACTCAGAGGCCATGAGCCATCGTCATTATAGACAACACACCAACTTGGTGGGAGTACGTGCGTATCATCTCATGTAAGGGTCAACAACCCTGAGTCCTTTCCGGGAATGTCGTAGGGTGTGTTGGATTCAGAGGAATAGGATTTTCTTCCTAGGTCACTCTCTCTTGGGAACGCTTTGCAACTCTACCTCCTTTAGTGAGCAGGTTTGCTCCCTCTCCCAGGCTTTTGCCAGGAGGTGACCTCAACCAAGGTCTGGGCTTGGGAGAAAGAGCAAAGATTTTCCCTTTAATCGGCTCTGAAAACATCAACTAGTTACAGGACAGTTTATAGGCATCTCAGCTAATTCTTTCTTTTAAGCCATGTCTTGCTTGTGGCCCATTAAAAAAATTTTTTTTCTTTGAAGGTTTCTGCGGACCTCAACCACACAGCACAGGCTCTCTAAGACCTAGAGCAATGTTTTAGGTTCAGCAGCATCTTGGGGCTGCTGATTTTCTCCCAGATGAGGGATCTTTACATTTTGGAAGTACGGAAGGGAAGGGACTATGCGCACTAGCTAGGCCCTTCTCTCGAGGTTTGCACCAGCTGCAGTTAGCCTCATGATGCACGCAGCCTGAGGAAGCGTGGAGTTCCACGTCCCCCCCACCCCCTCTCCCGCTCACCACCCATTGGGGTCAGCTCGAGCTGAGGCTGAGTAGCACTTGCCATGCAGCGCCCCGGGAAGCATGCCCCCGGCGGTGACCTGTGGGATGCTACCGCATCACCCGTTGCCACGTGGGTCTCTTTGCCGGCCAAGCAGCTGGGCGGAGAAGAGATTGGTTTTCCTTGCCTCTTTTCTCCCTGGTCTGGTGCACACTGGGGGAGATCTTCTCTGTGCCCAGACACACTGGTGCACTTGCGACCATTTTTTAATTAAAAAAAAAAAGAGAGAGAGAGAAAAGTAAATGTATTTGCCAATAGAGAAAAAACTGTTTCTAAGAGTTGTGAATGTGTTCATAAATTTGTCAATCTAAAGCATGCTATAAGTGGAATAGGGGGTGCCACGTGTTAAAAAAATATTAAGAATCCTCCTTGTTTATGCCAGAGCCATGACCTTTCTTGTAAAAATGAAATATAGGTATATTGTCTTCTATGTAAAACTAGCCCTTTTCCACAGAAGACAAAGTACCATTTTTTAACTCAGTACCTGTAAACACTGATCGTTTCCTTGGGGAAGAACTGGCTATTCTCCCAAAGGGAACGGTTAATCAATCGAGTCACAAAAGGCCCTTGATGTGCAACCATTTTTTGTCCAAAACATATTTTTTCAGAGCACCTCCCCCCTTCCATCTTTCCCACTTTCCTTGAAAACTGTGAACACATTGCAGCCTGCAGAAACAGCAGGGGGCCTTTAGTCAGTCAGGACGGCCTCAGCAAATTAAAACTGATAATGGCCCTGTATACCTTGCCCATTCTACTCAGGTTTTTCTTCAGCATTGGAATATACAACATAAAGCAGGAATATCTTACAATCCAACCGGTCAGACAATTTGTAGAATAGGCTCGTCATATTTTTTAAAAATCTTCTTAAACAGAAAAAAGGGGAGTTATGAGTCCTTCCCCCCCCCAAATTTGATCATGTTAGCCATGTTTACCTATAATTTTCTAAATTGTGATGAATCTCTTTGTACTCCAATTGAGAAACATTTTCAGAAGTAGGAGCCAAAGTCATTTTATCCTCAGGTTTTATATAGAGATCCACTGGGAGATGGCTCTTGGCAGGGCCCTGTAGATTGTTTAACTTGGGGAAGAAGGTGTGTGTGTTTGTTTCCATCCCTACAGGTCCTGCCTGGCTTGCCAGTCAAAAGAGTAAAGCCTTATCATGAGTGGGACAGACACCAAGTTCTGCTACCTAGAGCTGAGAACCAATCGACTGACAGACCAGATGGCCCAGCTGACCCTGAACAACCAGAAGAAACACGGACACTTACACTGTCACTCACAGGCCTGTGTCTGCCAATGGAGGAGGATGGGGCCTGCACCAATGATAGGGGCCGAGGCTCAGGCGCCTCCTGCAGAAAGTAACAACCCCTCGATGCCCCATAAAGTCCAATGGTTGAACCCTAAAAACTGTTTCAATGGACTGAACTTACAAGTTTGGGTTCTAGCAGCCTTTGGATCCCCCTTTGTCTTAATCTTTATTTGTGCTTTATAACATATATAAAGGTTGTTCTCTTACGATTGCATTCGGGAACAGCAAATAGGTTTCACAGGTTTAACAGCTACAATAGCATTTATAAATGAAAAAGCTGGGAGATTACATGTTGGGAACTGCCCTGTCTGGTCTCAGAGGTTGTAGCACCCCATGGCTGAGCTGAGTGAGAGCCCAGGGGACCCACTTCATCTGGGCCTGTTCTGTCAAGAGGACCTGAGTCACTAAGGAGACAAAGCTTATCTCCCTGGCAGGAGCGCTGCTTCTGCTTCATCCATCTCTGGCCTCCAATGCTTGGTCAGTTAGCCAATGACGGGTAAGATTCCCTCAAGGGAGGAGTCGCCTAAGACAGGCATGACCACCTGGATAGCTCTCTAGGAAGGACTTGGGGGGACACAGCAAAAAGAGGGTGATGGACCCTTGCCCCCCGGCTATCTGAACATAGCCTGAGTCCTCATTCCATCTGCAAGAAGTCTCCACTTAAGCCTGAAACAATGCTGGAGGGGGATGCGGCCCTGTGCTGGAAAGGGCAGGTTCCCCAGAGAAATCACGCCTAAGAAAGAAAGCATAAAATCCTATGAAACCTACTTTGCTAGTACCCTCAATTTAAATGATAAGGGTCCAAGCCTGAAATAAGTTTGTTTCCCCAAAATTTTATGGCCCTTTAGCTACCTAACCCTGACTCAAAATAGGCCCTCAGAGTTCTTTGAATGTTATCTATTTCATCATTAATGCCCAACAATGACTGATTGGGATTAGTCTGAGAATGTGGGTTCCTGGAACCACTGGTGGCTCATTGATTATAATAATGTTCTATATATTTTAATATATTTGCAATATATTTTCCCAGAGTTGCATGGGAGACCAGCAAGCAGCAAGCTCTGTGGGATCATAGCAGTTTTAAAAAACAAAAGCGGGGAGATGTAGCAGACCCTTCTATGTGGCGTGGGCCCAGCTCCCACTCGGACATGCACAGGACCCACACCCACAGATAGGTTCTCTCATGGATAATCAGATTTGCAATATACCTAGGCTGCTCTGAGTCTTGCTTTTGCTGAAAACTCCCTCATCCTGCAAGTACTAAACCTTGCAGGGACCGGTGTAACAGGCTCAACCACTTTTGCCCTTTCATTTGCTAATATCCTTCTTCTGTGATGTGATGAGGGGCATGGGCTCCTTTTGTTGTAACTTGTGGATAGTGAGAGAGGACCATCTTGTAATGGGAGGAGATAGAGAATAAAGGCCTGTCATGGCGGAGGCCACGGCTTTTGCTCCCCTTGAGAGAAAAGCCATGTTCTCATCCTTTTTCCTCCACCAGATTCTGTAGTCCATGTGTATATTTTATTTCATCCATAATGAAGCAGACACTGCTAGCCGGTGTCTGCACCAAACTTCCCCAATCTGGCAAAGGAAATAGACTTCCAGGAAGTCCAGGAAGCTCAGAGAGTCCCAAAGAAGTTGGACCCAAGGAGGAACACACCAAGGCACATCATAATTACATTAGCCAAGATTAAAATGAAGGAGAGAATTCTAGAAGCAGCAAGGGATAAGGGGACAGCCACCTAAAAGGAGTTCCCATCAGACTGTCAGTTGATTTCTCAAAAGAGACCTTCCAGGCAAGAAGGGGCTGCAAAGAAGTATTCCAAGTCATGAAAGGCAGGGACCTACATCCCAAGATTGCTCTATCTAGCAAAGCTGTCATTTAGAATGGAAGGGCAGATAAAGTGCTTCTCAGATAAGGTCAAGTTAAAGGAGTTCATCATCACCAAAGGGACTTATCTAAGACAAAGAGGATAAAAAATATGACAGTAAAAAGACAGCAAACTCACAGATATTAACAACCACACCTAACACAAAAGCAAACTAAGCAAACAAGTGGAACAGGAACAGAAACACAGAAATGGAGTCCACATGAAGGGTCAGCAACAGAGGAGTGGGGGGAGGAGAGAGGGGGGAAGGTACAGAGAATAAGTAGCATAGATGGTGGGTAGAAAATAGACAGAGGGAGGGCAAGAATAGTGTGGGAAAAGTAGAAGCTAAAGAACTTATGACACATGGACACGAACTAAAGGGGGCAATGTGGGTGGGAGGGGTATGCAGGGTGGAGGGGAATGAAGGAGGGAAATGGGACAACTGTAATAGCATAATCAATAAAATATATTTTTTAAAAAAGAAGTTGCTACGCAAATGTTTAGGCCCTGAAAGAGCAAAGGGGACAGCAGAGCCAATGCCAGTGTACAGGAGGTGACACACCATAAAGGGTGAGCCATGACCTACGTTGTTTCCATTACATGCTGTCTCTGAAGCATGTCACCTGTCACCTCTTTTCAAAGATGTTCTCTTATCATTGTCATGACCATCATCATCATGCCACCATTGACAAGAAACTGAAAAGAGGAGAAGTATAACTGTTAAGCCACACCCTTTAAAAAATATTGGAGGGTCCGGCAGAAGTAAGGCTTGCTTGAGTGTGGTTGGTAAGGTACATGAATGTCTCACATAAGATGGACAGCAATTTGAACATTTCAACTAAAATATTGTATAGTATGGTGTGATATGGCTTGAGTGTAATATTGTTATATTACAGAATTACATGCTTATGATTTGGTAATAAAAAGGGGCGTTATTTGTGCGGTACCATAGATATTGGCTAAAACATCAGGTCTACAGCCAGAAGTTCTTGGATTCAGATGTCAGTTCTGCCATGTACAATTTGTGAATCTTGGTCATAAGACTTGGTCTTGGTGACTTCACTCTGTTAATGTTTCCTTGTCTATAAAATAGGAATAGGACTATTCTGTCCTAGTGGAGCTCTGGTGAGATGATACATGTAGCAGAATAACCCAGTTGACTGTCTTGTTCATTTTTAGTGCTGGTCTCCAAGCAGCTGCCCTGGCAGTGCCAAAGTGACCAGCAAGCAGTTTCCCTTCTACTGACAGGTGAGAGAAAGGCATGGGCGTAACAAAGCCACTGTACCCTCAAGCGCCCAGAGAAGTAACACAGATGAGCCAACTTGTCACATATAAAAGAAGCAAAAATTACATCCACAAAGAAATGTCTTTTCCTTTTCTTCTTGAAAAAGACAACATCCTCAGCTTTCATTTCCTACTTGAAAGAGCATGAGTACAGAAGTGATTCCCCCTTCCTTCTGAATCTACCACGAGAAAAAAAACAGTACTCTTGAGATGCTCATTGCAACAGTGAGGGGGAGGTAGTGGGAGAATATCAAACAGAAGAAGGCAGAGCTAATGTTAGGGACCCTCAGAAACAGCTGCTACTCCATCCAAACTGTTGTCCACATACAGCCATTAGAACCCAGTGTTTCCAGTCTTTTTTGATAATTCAAGATATTTCAGAACTTTTAAATGTTACACATGTTCAAGTATAGTACAAAATGGCAGTTTCACTCACTATAGCAGGACTTGTAATAAGCAGCAAGTAACTGGAAACCACCTGTGTCCATTAGCAGCATTGGTTAAATAAATGATGGTGCATACACACAGTGGGGCCCCGTGGGCCGTGAAAAAGAGTGAGAAAGTTCTCGACATATTGATAGGGACAGATCTCCAAGATAAGTGAAAAAAGCAAAGTAGAAAAAGTGTACAGGATATTATAATTATGTAAGAAATAAAGGGATGGAGGCAGAATGCGTATTTGTACTGACTTGTATTCACAATAAGAAACTCTAGAAGAATGTATAAGAAAATGATAAAAGTAATAACAGGGGAAGGGGCTGGACTTGCAGACAGAGACCAGGATAAGATTTCACTAGATCTCTTTCTATAATGATTTGATTTTTGAACCAGGTAAATATATTGCTTATTCAGAAAATAATATAAAAATGTTTTGAATACCAGCCACTGTAACCAAAACACATCTACAGGCTACAAATGGCCTGTAGGCCTCTGGTTTACAACCTTGCATTAAGGAATCCTATACTGGGGAGGCAGAGAGTTAGCAGCATGAAGTCCAGGTTTTGGAGACAAGTAGGTTGTTCAGTAATAGTATTGAGAACTCTCTTTGAATTGCCTGGCAATGTGCTGGTTGGGCCCAGTAGCTCCTCCTCTCCTAGGGCAAAAGGGTGCAACTTCTACAGGATGAGGTGGGGCTCCTCCACTTTGCTCCAAAGTTAAGGCTGCCTGGACCCCAAATGGTCTGTTTGTTCCCAGCCATTGAGCCTCTTCCTGACACATACAAAGGTGGAGCAACAGGAGCGTGGAATTCCTCCACTGGCACACAGACAGTAGTGTGTGTGTCCCGCTGGGCCCCAACCCAAGAAAAGTTCCCTGGAGAGTGACAAGGGAACAGAGGGCAGGTGCCCCTGCTGCCACTTCTCCCTGTCCCTTCCAGTCAGCACCAGGGGACACTGTTAATATTCACTCATAGCCCTTTGTATGTCCTAGTCTTGTCCTGTGAATGAGCTCATTTCACATTCTGGGTTGAATTGTGGTCTCCAATCTCCAAATAAAGACAACATAGAGTCCTGAACCCCAGTTCCTCAGAATGGGATCTTATTTAGAAATAGGGTCTCTGTACATGTCATTAGTTAAGATGAGGTCACACTGGAATAGGATGAGCCCCTAGTCCAATGCGACTGGTATAGTCAAGTGAAGATAGAGACACTTAGAAAGAACACCACATGACAATGAAGGTAGAGCTTGGATTACCAGGCTGCAAGCCAAGAAACACTAAAGATGGCCAGCAAACCACCGGAAGCTAGGGAGAGATAGGGAAGGTTGGAGAGTGAGCAACGGCCCTGCCAGGACCTTGTCTTCAAGCTTCTCTCCTCCAGGATTGTGACATAATGCGTTTCTGTTTTTTAAATCATGCTGTTTATGGTATTTTGTTTCAACAGCCCTAGGAAATGAATACCCTTGGGCCAGTTCAACTGGCAAAGGTATCTGATGCTGTTTGTCTCAGGAGGTGCTCAACAGATACTGATGATGTCTCTGTTCAAATGAATGAAAATTCAGCCCTTGACTGATAAAGTCTTAGTGTGTAGGTACACAGCAAAAAAAATCAACCAGTAATAATTGCTGAGTACCGACTGATCTTGTGAAGAACATAAGAGAAATGAAATACTGTTATCACTGCCCTTAAGGAATTGACAATCTGGTCGAAGATCTAAGACAGACACATAAAATATAACAATGCATATAATGGCCAAATAAGTAAGTGTTACTTCACCTCCCCCCCAGTGAATACCATAGAAGTCACTCGTAACTAAATCCCACTGTACTGCCTCAGACTCAATTTTCTACATATTTCATTTTAGCTGTTCCTAATGTGTATGTCTGGAAGAACTGGGAAAATTTTAGAATGTCACGCTAGTAGACAATTTCTAGAAGCTCTTACCACTGCTCCTGGCATAGAACTCACATTCCCTGCCCACTGTGGCTACCCACTGCTTTCCAGGATCATTATCTGCTACACTTGGTGGAAGATTCTCTCATCAGTTTGTTACCAGCTTTCTCTTTCTGTTCAGACAGCCAGACCCCAGAGGGAACACAAGCCTATTCTGAGGCTCTCCACAGATCTGACAAGTAGAAAACACAAGATCCATGTGGTTTGGGAATCCACTTTGGTAAACTGACTAACAGTTTTTTATAGAGCTACAGAAAACCAGAGATGCCTACAGAGATACTATTTTCTGTATCATCATTCAGAACACTTGCTTATTTGGCCCAGCCTTCTTGCAGGGGGCAGCTCCCACTATACCCTTCCTCTAGCAACCTTCAATTCTTATCATAAGCAAGCCTCATGTCCAGTTACACATCTGGGGGTGGGGAGGTGGCACACCTTGACTGAATCCCCTGGAGCTCCCCCTGAATCCCAGGTGTCTGGGGTCTGGCTGTCTCAGGGTTCCTCCTGCAGCTCTTACCTTGCGAAGAGATGTGGCTGTGCTGAGTGCCAGGTGGTGCTCCAGGCTGGGCTCATGAGGAAGAGCACAAGTTGCTGCTGCCCCACCTTTGACAGGCAGTCTGATGACCTGACAGTGGCTCTGGGCCAGTGTCCTGAAGGCAGCTGCGGTTAGCACAGGACCTGCAGGTGGGACAGACAGAAGAAAGGTCTCCTCACTTTGACTTCAAGTAATTCATTTTAGGTTCTCAGGGTCGAAAAGATTCTTAAAGTCATTTAATTTTCATCCTGTGATTTCTCAAACTGGCAGCTGGGTTCTGGGTCAGGTATTGCAGATATTGCTCACCTCAACAACACTGCCTCTCCATTCCTCCTTTCTAACAGAACTCCAATGCTATTCACCACTCAGGGTAAGCCACCTATACCCAGCTCAGGGGCCGCATCCAGTCAAAGCAAATGCTGGCCCCTGGCCAGGAGTAGGTAGAGTGGGGCTTCTGACTCAAATCTGGTCATTGAGACATAAGGAGGGGCCTCTTGAATTTTTCCTGGGAATGTTTTCTTGGCTCTTAAAAGGAAGATGCAGGAATCCCTCCTTGTTTACCTACACTGTGACCTTCTGTAGCCACACTGACCTTGAGAGGGAAGTGAGAGGGAAGAGCAAAGAAAGACAAAAGAACATGGTCCTTGATGACATCTTGGACCCATGGACTAAACAACTCTCATGCCACCCTTCCTCCAGACATCCGATGACAATAGTAATAAATATTCCCATTGCTTACGTCTGCTGCGTTGGGGTTTTTTGCTACTACGGTTAAGATTATCCTAAGTGATGTGCACAGATGTTCCCATATTCTTCAGGAACATGGCCTGAAGAATAATCCCACTATAGTGACTACAATATTCCCAAACGTCCATGTCATTCTTTTCTCTACACCTTTTCTTGGCACTCAGCCCTTTGCCTATACTCATTTTACCATATTTTTAGTCCTACAGTGTAAGTCCATTCAGTCATTTAACTGAGAAACATATCTTACTCCCTATGATGTAACAGACAGATTGAAAGATGAAGCCCTGGAGAGTGTACAGTGGGCAAGACTCTGATCATGCCACACACCTCTCAGATCATGCCCTGCACGAACTTGGTGTGCTTGGTGAGGTGCGCATGGCAGCAGCAGCTGTGCCTCAGCTTGCTCCATTCTTTGTCACTTCGTGGCCCTTGTTGAGGCCCACAGCCATGGTGTAGCAGAGAGCCATGGCTGCTATTCCTCAATGGATGCTGTGGCAGCAGGGCTACACATGGATTCTCTAAACTGACCTTTCTCTTCAGACCTTCATTGTTCAAGTGGGTCATCTCCTACTCTGGGAATCCCACATATGCATGGATTTTCAACTGCATGGGAGGTGGGCTCCCCTAACCACACCCTCCACCCTACTCCCCAAGCTGCTCAAGGGCCAACTGTAGCACATGGTGATGGTCCTTCTCATCATCAACTCTCTTTGCAGTGTACACAGCAGTTCCAGACTCTGCTTTTAAATCTTTACAACAGTGCAGTGAGGTATTATGTTGCATATTGTACATCCATCCAACTGTGCATATGAAATGAAATTGTAACTGAAAACACTTAGTAAAATGCTCCACAAATACACATGATTTAATTACCTTCCATTTACATGTGAGGAAAACATAGGTAAGAAATGTCAGCCCAGGTTTAGAGCTTCAGGACTAGTACTATTTGTTTCCTTGACACCATCAAGGAGAGATGGGTTCTGGGTTTACCTGTCCTCCTGCACCCTCACCCACCAAATTGTTGCCAAGTGAAAATTAGGCAGAGAACTTAAAGGAGACCAAGCTAACTTCTCTTAGCTGCTTTCTATTGCTTTGACTTCTTTATCCTTAATGAAACGGAGGGTGAAGGATGGAGCTGGGAAGGGTGTCTCAGCACAGGTATTGGGGTTCAGAAGCTGTGTCTGAGGCATCTTTGTCTGCTTCTGTCTCTCAGTTGGGAGAGATCCTTGGGGAGGAGGGGCAGGAGAGGCCATTTTGAACCTGTGGATGAGCCAACATGTATTTTATGACCTCATCAAACTGTGAACACAAATTCTTTTGAAATTGTGAGTCTAACTGGAATCCAGGGTATAGTTCTGGCATTTGTGTATACATGTGCAGTGGTTTTTTTTTTTTGAATAAAGAAATCATAAATGTTCTGTTTGAAAGATGTGAGGCTTGATATTGAAAAGATGAAAGGAAAACAATCACTAAACATCAGCTCTGCAGTTACAGATTCACACAATATGAAAGAGTGCCAGAATTTTATCTTCCACCTGAAGCAAAGGGGGGAATTCTTTCTTGCTCACAGTATATTATTTACTTGTTTATTCATTAATTTTTGATGGTAAGAAATTAACATTTATTTTGCACCTAGGTGCAGAAGCTATACTGAGAGCATTATATGTGTTTACTCCTCTATTCCTCATAAAAACCTTGCATAAGTGGCACTTATTATATGAATTTTTAAGATTAGTATATCATGATTCTGAAAGCTTAAATAACTGGACTCAAGTATCCCAGATGGTAAGAAACCACAGCAATATATGACTATTAATAGGTCTGACTCTGAACCTCTGTTATTGCTTCAACAGCAGACTGAGAAAATCCATTTCCATTTCCTTCTTAGTTCCTTCTTTGATTTGAGATCTTCTGTCTAGAATCTCTTTCCTTCTGTCTGCTATACATCCTTTAAAAAACATCCTTTGATGAGGGTCTGCTTACGGCAAACTCTCCTGGTTTTGTTCAGTAGATAATGTCTGCATTTCCCTTATACTTAAAGGACATTTAGGTATAGAGTTCTCAGATGACATTTAACATTCTTTTAGCGTGTTGAAGGTCTTCTGCCACTGTCTTCTGGCTTGAAAGGTAACTTGTCTTTTCCTTCTGGCTGCATTTAAGGTACACTCTTTGTCTTTGGTGTTCTGCAATCTCACTGAGGTATAACTGGGGTGGATTTCTTTCTATTTATTATTCTTGGGCCTCATTGGCATTCTTGAATATGTGTATTTTTGGTATCTTTCCTTATTTGTGTAAAATTCTTAAGCGTTATATATTCAAATGAGCATGTGCTCTCTCTCTTCTCCTTCTGGGACTCAAAATAGACATGTTAGCCACTATTTGTCACGTCTCATAAGCCCTTTCATATTTTTCTGAGTCTTTATCTTTCTGTGCTGCATATTAGTTAATTGATTTAGATGTAGCTTCTAGCTCATTACTTCTTTTTCACACTGTCTCTAATATGCTATGAAGTCTGTCCATAGTTTGTAATTCAGCTATTTAATTTTTATTCCTGAAAATTCTCTTTGGTTCATTTAAAAAAATAATCTTGGTTATTCTTTAAGATTTTTCTTTGTTCCCTACACATATTTGCAAGCTTGTCTTCAACTTTAATAATTACATTATAGTCATTATTATAGTCAGAACCTGGATATTCTATTGTCTGAAGAAGTCCCTGGTCAACGAATTCCTTTCTTTCTTGTCAGCTTATCAGTGCTGAAAACATTGTTTTTTTTTAAATATTTCATTCAAGATCTTTAGGTTTTTTTTCAGTGGGAGGGTCAATCTAAGTGCTTAGCCTGCCATACTGCTGGAAATAATAGTCTAGCATATTTATTTAAAACTGGTAAAATGATCAGAGGGAAAAGTAATCAAATGGAGGTGGGTCCTTAGGATCTAGAATTGCTCACACTGTATTGAAGGCATTTTATGAACACCCCAAACAGTGCATGAGGTGCCTTAGTGAGAAGCCACTCACAGTGTGGCTTGCCTCCAGAGTGGCAGGGCCATGTAGACTTCGTCTGCTGGCACCCCACCCCCAGAGGACATGACACCACAAGTGGCATAACAAAACAAGAGGAGGAGATTTTCAGGAGGCTTCCTGTTAGAAGGAATCATTTTATCGCCAAGGGATTAGAGGTCCCTTAGGAGAGGAAGGCCTCCTGAGACTTGTTCCATAGTTGCTGGTGTGAGCCCTACCAGAGCCACTGGGGCTTGGCTGTATCTCTGCTTGGAATGCAGGATACATGTTCTTCCATCCAAGTAACCTTCTGGAGTATTCAGAATAGAAGTAGGGGGACCTCAGAGTCCAGGCTGGCCTCAACCTCTCCTCCCCATTGACCACATTCGGTCTCTCAGTCCTGTTGACCCCACCTCCTAAATAGCTCTAGAATCTGCTCACCTGTACCTACCCATCTGCCACCACCCTGGCTCAGTACACTACAATTTCTTGCCTGAAACGTAATAATTTCCTAATTGATCTCAATGTATCTACTCCCTACCCCTCCCTTACTTCCTTGATTCATTCCCCACAGCAGCCAAAATCCTCTTAAAAAAAAAAGAAAGAAAATTAAATCATGTCTCTCCCAAACTTTTGGGTTATTTCCTACAACTGCCTCAATGAAGTCCCAGATCCCTAACCTGGCCCACAAAGCCCTGTTTTGTAACCTTACCTGCTGTGTTAAAACTGTTTTAGCCCCTTGGCTTCCTTCTATTTCCTGAACTCATTGCAAGCTCTTTCTCCCTGAGGGTATCTGCACCTGCCACTCCTTCTCCAAAGAACACCCTTCATTCTATTTCCTTTTCTCACTCCTACTCACCTTGTGGGATGCCACTGAAATGTCCCTTCCTTCCCCTCATCTTCTGTCTGTTAGTCTTGTTGCTGAGCTCCCTATCACAAGCATTCTATATGTCTTCGTGTCTTCATAAAGCACTTACCTCAGTTGTGATCTCATAATTGTTTCTGTAGTTTCTGTTCCTTGCCTGTCCTCCCCACTACCTGGTAAAAGCTGGTTCATCTATGTCCTGCTTGTCACTATATCCCTGACACAAAGTACAAAGCATGTAGTAGATGTTGTTATTCAGAGAACAAATCTATGAATGAATCTGGCTTCTGCCCCCATCCCTTCACTGGAACTGCTCTTCCTGAGTTCACCTGTGGCCTCTTCATTGTTAATCCAGTGTTTTTTCTCAGCTTTCATACTTGATGCCTCCACATTTGAAACCCTCTATTTCTTTAAGCATTCTCCAACTTTCCTCTTCCTTTGATTCTGAAATATCATTCTTTCCTTTGTTTTCTCCTCTAAGCTCTGTTTCTGAGCTACCTTTGCTGTCTTGCTCCAGCTGCCAATTCCACGTTAGTGTCCTGCATGATTCCAGCCTTCACTTTTTCTCCTATAGTCTATGAGTAGTTGTAGTCCTGCCTATGGTTCCAGCCATCACATTTATGCTGGTGATCCCCAAACCTACAATATCTAACCCTGGCCCAACCCCTGAGCACCAGATCCTCCTTCCTCCTTACATCCTAAAATATCTTCATTTCAATGTCCCCCAGACACCTCAGTCTTCATACTTCCCAAATGGAACCAAGTGTCCTCTCAGCCAGTCTTGCTCCTCTTCCAGTATTGCCATTGCCAATTTGGCTAAATAGTCTCACCACTGAGGTAACCTCTGAAGGTAGAAGCCCTGGAATCATCTTAGATACCTCAGCCAGCTCTGTGTGCCACGCCCAACTGTTGCCTTACTCTGTCTCTTGAATCTGTGCCCGTTCCTTTCTCTGCACTGCATCAACCTCTGTGCAGTCCCTGCTATTGCTGGTCTGTACCATCGCCTTGCCTCTTACATGGGCTCCCTCCTTCCAGCCTCCTTCTCCTCTGGTCCATTCTTAGCATTAATGCCAGAGATCTCAGCTCAAAGAGCAAAGCTTAATCATGCCACTTCCAGCTTCACATCCACCTATAGTCCTAATGCCTGTACAATGAAGCCCATCCTCCTTAGATGATATGTAAGGTTCTTCACATCTACTGCATTTTTCTCTTTTGCCCATCATTTATATTCCTCTGAATGTGCTGTTCCTTCTCACTACATATTTATAGTGCTGAGCAGGGGATTTCAAACATAAGAGGTCATCAGAATCATGTACAAGCCTTGTTCAAACAAAAAATGCTGGGCCTCACCCGCAGGGGTTCTGATTTAGTAAGTCAGAAATGAGGCCTAATACTGGAATTTTAACAGGTTCCCAGGGGTTGCTGGTTCTGGTGACTCATGTGAGAACTGCCTGTGTAGACTGGGAGAGAGTGGGAGCTCAGGGGCACTGCCCACTTCCTGTATCACTTAACCTTTCCATGCCTCAGTTTACCTTTCCATAACAATGGCTAATAATGAGGTACCACATAGGCTAGGAAGATTAAATGAGTTAGTACTCAAAAAGCACTAAAAACAGTGCTTGCTTCACTGTAAGTGCTCAGGAAATGGTAACTGCCAGCATAATTTATTATTACTTGTATCATTTTTCATACCCTTGGTGATGAATATCTGCCTCCCTCACTCTTTTCTGCTCGTCTGCTTTCTTTCACTCACAGTCTTCTTTCTTTCAAGAATCAGTGTCTTTTCTAAGCCGCTTTTGAAAGCTCTGGCCCCCAGTCCCACCAGTCCCATCAGTCCCACCGCCCTGGGTCTTCCTGGGCCTCTCCTCTATGTTCACAAGCACAAGTGTGGATGTCCTGTTGGAGTGTCAGCCACATGGCCAAGTAGCTCTCACCTGCTCACCCCTGTGAACAGCATGCCATGGAGCTGTTCAAGGTCTTTAAGGACAAGAGGGCCCTGAAATTCATCAAGAAAAGGGTGGGGACACACATCAGTGCCAAGAGGAAGAGAGAGGGGCTGAGCAATGTCCTTGCAGCCATGAGGAAGGCAGCAGCCAAGGACTGAGCCCCATCCCCTCTGTGTAATAAAACCTGTTCAACCCTGGCTGGAATGGCTCAGTGTTGAGCACCAGCCTGTGAACCAAAGAGCCACTGGTTCAATTCCCAGCCAGGGCACATGCCTGGGTTGCAGGCCAGGTCCCAGTGTGTGACCTGGGTGTGTGAGAGGCAACCACACATTGATGTTTCTCTCCCTCTCTTCCCTTCTGTCTAAAAAAAATAAAATCTTTAAAAAGTCAGTGGAAAAAAAATCCATTTATAGCCCTGGCCAGGTGGCTCAGTTGATTGGTGCATCCCATACACCAGTGGCATGTTCTATTCCTGATCAGGGCACATACCTAGGTTGCAGGTTTGATCCCCTTGGGGCATGTACAGGAGGCAACCAATTGATGTTTCTCACATCAATGTTTCTCTCTCTCTCCCCCTGCTTCCTCTCTCTCTAAAAATAATCAATAAAACATTGGATGAGGATTTAAAAATCTGTGTATATGTGGACCTGCACAGTTCAAACCTGTTCAGTTCAAGAGTCAACTGTATAACTTACCCTGTTAGGAGCATGGGCTCTGTAGTCCAAGTGCCTGCATTTGAATTTGGATTCTATACTTACTAGCTTTGTGACCTTGAGCAAGTAATTAGCTTCTAAGTTGCTCACCTCTACATTAACAATGATAATAATAGTCTCATCTGGTAGCTCAGGAAGGTACCCAGGGAATGAAAGTTGACTTGAACCTACACTAAGTCATTTGACAGATGTTGACCACATCCATTTGCACTTGCTGACATCATCCTCCAGCCTTTCTTATCTGTGCTTACCTTCACTCTCCACACCCCTGGGCAAATATTTACAAAGGAAGGGCAGAAGCTATGGATATCAGGACACACTGTGGACTGTTTCTGATGACAACAAAGCCTCAGATTCCCACTACATTTGCAGGTGTCTCCATGCTATTTTTGATAGAAGCAGCACCCCGGCTCCCCAGCCCCCAGTCAGCCGGACCCTTCCCACTTCTGCCTAAGTGTCTTGCTTGACAGACTGGAGAGCTCTGGACTAGGGACGCAAGCCGGGCCTTAATCCCCTAACAAGACCATACAGCTCACCCTATTGGTAAAGGGCACTAAGGCCTGAGCCAACACCCCATAGACCTATTATAATGGCCTACAAAGCAAATGGTTAATTTAGCCCAACCCGATGAATGGGTGGAAACTAATTGGCTGCAAAAATATAAGCAGCCCCCATTTAAAACACTTTATCTTTTAAAGTACTTTTGCACTGTCACCATTTCATTCTACATTATGATATGCCTAAGAGATGTGAAGGGCAGTTGTTTTTATCCATGAGGCAGCTGAGGCCCACAGTGGACAAGTGGAGAAGTTCTTCCTGCCAGGAGCCTGCTGCTGAGCACACTGCTCTGCCTGAGCTCTCTGGCCAATCCGTCTGTGGCCTGGTTCCTGGGCCAGGTCCTAGGAGAACTGCATCTTATGAGGCCAGCATCAGAACTTCCATCAGGTTGGCATTTGCATTCAGATGGAGCAAGGTAGGAGGATATGAGGCATGACTTAGTCACTCAGCTTGTATCCTAGCCCAGAACAAGAAAACACACTCAGGAGCACTCATTAGACCCAATCATCCTGGAGTTCACAGGCTAACTGCCACCAGCAGTGGAATGGACACGTGTGTTCTCTGCATGAGGACAAGACAGTCAGCTGTCCCCATCACTGTGCTAGTTAACATCTCTTTCTAAAGTGCTTCTATGCCAGCCCAGCCTGGGAGGCTTGGAAGGCTGGATATAGCATGGGATGGTGGCACAGAGAGTGAAGTCAGGAACCCAGGCAGGCAGGGGCAGAGAGGACAAGACTAACCACTGTTACCAGGCCTCTGACATGGTAAAATGGGAAAAGCTGCCTTCAGCCCTATAACCAGAGTGAAATGAAATCAGGGAGAAGGCATTCAATGATGAGCCTATTGTTCAAAAAGTTATGACCTGGGCTTCTGTTTTGGTTGGCTTTCCTGGTAAATAACTTTGTAGAAAGAGGGTGAATCTCTGAGGTTGGCCATGCCTGTTCCCACTCCACAGCCCCACAGCACCTTCCACAGAATTCTAAATACCAACTCCACCCTAATGGAGCACAGTCCATATAACACACATTCAAGCAAACCCTAGAAAGTTCCCAAAGTAGACAGTCACATGCCCAGGCAGGACCAGCTATTCTTGATTCTACAGGACATTCCTGTCTACATTGAAGAGGACGATCAAAGGCCAGAATCACATTCTGGCTCCTCACATCTTTTAGATGGTAAACTGACTTGGTGGAGGCCAGCATGGAAGGAAGTAACCCTTAGAAATGTTGCTTGGTTAGAGGCATGACTTATGACATGGATAGAACTTCATTGATTTAATTTCCACAGAGTCTGGTCCTCAGACATGGTCTGTTAAAATGAACATAAGGACACTCATGGAACATTCCTCCCAGGACTCCCTAGCTTAAAATGAACTTAAAGCAGGTAGTGACCTATCTTCTGAACTCTGCCATGCTGGAAGGCCCAGTTCTTACCTATGCCTGCCTACTTAAGCCTTCCACATTGCTCGTTTCCTTCTAGAGCACAGAACCAGCTGTCCCAGTTCCTTGGCAATAGTCATATATGCATCAAAGGAAGTTTTATAGCTTTCGTTCTTTCTTCCAGAACAATGCACGGCACAAACCAGGTGCTCAATAAGTATCTGTTGATCCATTTTGTTTTTTGAGAAGTTGTTTTTTTTCTTTTGTTTTTTTTTTTTTTTTTTGCCATTGACATTCAATAAAACCACATTGATTTATCCCTAAAGTATTAGAAAATTCAGATGTGGTATGTGGTATAATATGATTGCTACTCAATACAAGTTAGAGATTTTTATTCTATTCCTAACTCCAGTAACTGGGGCTTGTGTGTTTAAAAAATTGTTTTGGGGAAACTTCCGGCCAAGATGGAGGCATAGGTGGGCATACCGTGCCTCCTCGCACAACCAAAATTAAGGACAACAAGGATTTAGAAACAAGAAAACAACCAGAACTGAGAGAAAATTTAACTGTACAGAGGTCTGACAACCACTCATCCAGACTGGTAAGAGGGGCAGAGTTGAGGTAGGAGGTTGTCAGACCCGAGCATGCAGGCAGCTGCTGGAGGCCCTTATTATATGAAATGTTAAAGGGTCTTATCTAAGAAAAAGAGGATAAAAACTATGACAGTAAAAAGACAGCAAACTCACAGATGTTAACAACCACACCTAAAACAAAAGCAAACTAAGCAAACAACTGGAACAGGAACAGAAACACAGAAATGGAGACCACATGAAGGGTCAGCAACAGAGGAGTGGGGGGAGGAGAAAGGGGGAAAAGGTACAGAGAATAAGTAGCATAGATGGTGGGTAGAAAATAGACAGGGGGAGGGCAAGAATAGTGTGGGAAATGTAGAAGCTAAAGACCTTATGACACATGGACATAAACTAAAGGGGGGGAATGTGGGTGGGAGGGGGTGTGCAGGGTGGAGGGGAATGATGGGGGAGAAATGGGACAACTATAATAGCATAATCAACAAAATATAATAAAAAAGAAATAAAAAAATCTTGTTTGCAATGTGTGATTATATAATGAAGGCCTAGTAATTTTTTTCATTAGCATTCATTTCACTTAGCAGTTCCTTTTTGTGTCTTTGTTTCTAATTCAAGCTGTGGTTCAATGCACTAAAACTGCATTCCTTAAAAGGAAGCTCTATAGCAGACTCTTTTTTAAAAAATTACAGTTGGCCCCACCACTCTAGTTCTGACTGCTCTGTGCCTGAGGCAGCTCACCTAAATTGGTGTCAGGGGATTCTGTTCCCATCTTACAGGTGTGTTAACCGAGCTCTATTATCAAGCAGACTCCACAATCCAGGGGGTCAGCCCTTTGTAGAAAGTCAGTCTGGTGATAAGGGATCAATGGCATGGATGAAGTGTCTGTGATATAGGTGTCTCTACCACAACTAAATGTGTGAACTCAATTTTTTTAGACTCTCTGAGCCTCAGTGTCCTCATCCACAAAATGGAAATGTTAAGTCGTAGATTAGAAACCATGCCTGGCACATGGTGGTACTCCATAAATTATTGTATTATGCATGAGGCCTGTGTGAATGTCTTTTGGGCGCTGACTTCATTCCTAGAGTTAAGCCACATCTACTGAAGCTGCAACCCCAAGTGCCAAAGACAAACCCCAAATATCTGAATACAGGTGGACATAGTAGGGGCTTGTACAGTCCATAAAGAGGGTGATGACAAGCCACAAGAAATGTGCCAAGGAGACACACTGCAGAAGATTAAAATGCTAGAAAGAATGCCTGCTGGAGAAACAGAAAATAGAACTAGTTGTTTGCAGCCAGGACAACCACATGCTAGGAATAACACACCTTGCCCTGAGTAAATGCGGTCAAGCTACAGCAAGACAGCGAGAGGGACAGGAAAGCACGTGATCATGACCAAGAACAAACAGACATAGTGACCAAGCCCCTGATGGCCAGAGAAGACTGAACATCTCTCTGCCTGGAGAAGGACCCATGGTCAAGGCTAAACTTGCACTTCTGTAGTACATGTGTAATTAGTTGAAAAGCTTAATTGAGCAGTTTTGTAAACTCCTTTACCAGTTTATCTATAGTATGTAATAAGCTATTTTCAAGCAAATCCTTTTTGGCAAAAGGCTCCAAGTAAGATCCTAATGGAAGAGGGTTCATATAACACATACCCAAATCCATGGAGATCCTAGAAACCTTCTAGAGTAGACACCAGTGTATGAGGCAGGGCTGGCGGTGCTTGACTCTACACAATGACATTCCCATCCAGACAAATGTTGTGGAAGGATCGAGGAGTCCAGAATCAAATCCAGGCTCTGAAATTACTATGGCCCTGGGCATGTTACATTTCTGATGTGGCTTCCTCATCAGCAAGGGGTGGATGATATAACCACCTTATAGGACCATTGGGAGAAATGTACAAAGTGCTGCATAAAGTGCTTAGCAGACTCACAGAAGCTCCTTTGGCTGAAGCAGAGAATTAAAAACCAGAAGGTAACAAGAAACAGAAATAGAAAGGTGGCCCAAGTAGGAGGGCAGAAAAACTTAGATTTAGAGGGTGAAGCCTGAGGACACATGACCGGTTGCAGAATTGGACCCCGATCTCAGCATTTGGAGGGGCAGGCTGAGGAATAGTTGAAGACACGCCCCTAGGACCAGGCTGCCCAAGTCCAAATTCCAGCTATGCCTCCTAATCCTCTTAATAGCTGTATGACCTTCAGCAAGTTACTCTACCTCTATGGACCTCGTCTGTAAAATGGAGAGAATGATAATAATAGTACAATGCCTATCCCACAAGGCTGTAATAAGGACTAAGTTTCTCTATGCCAAGCCGTCAACCATGCCTGGTGCGGTCTGTGCATCCGGCTTCTAGGTACAGTGGGAAGAGAGTCCCTAAAGTTCTGTGTGTGATCAGGGTGGGGCTGCAGGAAGTTGATCTCCCTCCCCATGTCACCACCAACCTGACTTAGCACACCAGTGTGGAGGGTGTGTGCTGATGTGGATTCAACGTGGCAAAGCTGCATGCATTTACCAGGAGAACTTGGGCCAGCTGCAAATCCTGGAGCTCAACACTGAGCAATTGCTAAGTTAAATAAAGTGAAAATAAACTGATATCCCAGAGAATAGGAGATACTCCTCTTGTCTGTACTGGTAATTGAGCCATTGTAGCCACCTTCCTACTTCTCCCATGCTACTGTGAGATTAAAAGGGAGTTAAGGAAGCTGTCAGAAACGTAAATATACTTTAGGGAGGTCCCAGAGCTGGTCCCATCAGGTCTTGGCACACCCACAGAACGTGTGTTAAGTCTCACCCTTCTCACCTTTCCTCTAAGTCCAACAGGACACAGAACTGCACAGACCCAGCAGAGCGCTCAGAGCTGAGGTGCTGAGCCAATCCAGCCCTGTGCCAGAGGTCTCTTGCATGAGGCACAGTTCCCTCCCTACCATGAGTTCTCCGGCCCAGTCACACATTTTCCCCAGCCCTGAGCAGGGCACCTCTACTCTGCATATAAGGGGTCTTCAGCACAGGTTCAGTGGGAACAGAGGCCCTTGGACTCTGAACCACATGTGAAACCTGTCTGTTCCAACCTCCCTGCATCTCCTAGAAAGACCTGGAGCATCACCCAGGGTCACGCTCTGCCCCTGTATAAGCCTCCCCTGGCTGGCCTATCCGTGATGTGTCAACAAGCAGGCTGGGTAAGAAAGCCCTGCTGACGTTCAGAGAAAGCCAGGGCTGGGAGCCAAAACAAAATGATGAAGGGAATGCACTGTGTCCACAAGAATCCATCACAAAACAAAATTCTACATTCCTCAAGCTAGGAGAGACCCTGTATATAAATCTGTCCATGAGGCAGTGATCCCTCTAGTCACCCCCAGCAGACAAGGGCCTTCAGGAACCCATTCCCAACAATGGCCTGCCTTCGAAAGGGTCTTTCTAGGTTCTACCCAGTCCATACATCCACATACATGACTTAATCTGAAAGGGTGAAGTGGTTACCAAGTAAGAATGAAGCAGACCTGAAGCCAAGGCTGGTTTGAACAAGGTGTAGCACCTCAGCCTCAACCACAAACTCATTTGTCGTGCAGATGAAGTCATGCTAAATTGGCCATTTGGAGTAGCTTCCAGTGGGAAACAAAGACCCAAAAGGTCACTCTGGAGTCCTAGAAGAGGGCAATTGAGTGGGGGGCCAGCATAGTGCCATGTTGAAGGCATGGGCACAGGCATAGCCAAACTGCCTGGGTTCAATTCCCACTTCTTCCATTTACTGGCCAGATGATTAATGGGCATGATATTTGCCTCTCTGTCCCTCTATTAATTTTTTTATAACATGGGGATGATAGTAGGTTCCTACTCAGTTTGATTGTGGTGAGTCTTAAGCAAACACATGTCTGGCACTTAAGGTATATGAGGTCTCGGTTGTCTTGAGGATGACCAGTGTGCCCAGGACATCCTGGCTTATACCTGTTGTCCCAGCATCATTATTAATACTCTCTCTTTCACTCTCACAAGTGAACACGTTGCACAATAAATTCTAAGGTTGACTGGCTCTTGTCCTTTTTTCTGTTCATCTAGTTATCTCCCTGCTTTGTGCTGCCTCTCTGTGTATTGGGGAGCCAGGTTCCCAAAGCGTATGGCCCCAGGATAGTTCTGCTCATGTCACTGAAGTGCCTGTGCCATAAACTCAGTTTTTCTTTTTTTCTTCACTTTGTCTCTCCATGTCCTTCCCTTTCTCCCACAGCCATCCTCCCTCTCTGGGTCTTCCCTGTCAGTGCCCGAGGGGGCTGGGAGCGCACACATGGTACCTTTCCTGCGCTGAGCCTGCACACTTGGGTGGGATACTTTCTGGCTCTCCAACTAAACTATGCCTTACCAAATTTCTCTTAGAGAAAAGAAACAATTTGAGATGTCAGAGAAACCACCTGGTCACTAGATGGATGCGTAGAAATAATGTGGCATTTGGGGTATATGCATGAGTTTGTATTGTTTAAGAGGGGGGAAAAAAAGAGAATAAGAGCTTGAAATGGTCCACAAAATGCTGGAACCTATCTATAAAAACCACCCCCAGGGCTGTTTTATGAGAGAGGCTGCAGGCGGCTCTCCAAGCAGCTGCCTCCCCACATGGCAGAAGTGAGAGCAGAACCTGGGAGTCAGGAGCCCACGGGTCTAGTCTCCTCTCTGCCATTCACTAACCACTGGCAAAGGACCATGATTTTCTGAAGTCCCAGTTTCCCCATCTATAAAACAGGGCACACTTGTCCCTCGATCACCGGATGCAATGATACTGTAACAGGCCCTGGCCCTGTTCTTCAGCTCCCAAAACTGCACTTGTGGAATTCCACAAGTCTGCAACCACATATTTAGGGCCTGCCTAGCCCTTTACAGAAGTAAAACAGGAGGGGACCAAACCTGGACAATATGATAACCTGAACTAACTCTAGCCTAATGAGTCCCCTCTGCACTAAGACAATACAGAATTGTTCCAGAAGGGAGAAAAGCAAGGGAGTGATGTGAATTCAGTGACAGATACCAGGGGATCCCCCAGACCCTCCCTCGGCACAACTTCTCCCAGGTGCCTTCCAGCATCCCAGCAGCCAATAGGCTAGAAAAGCACACATAGCAAGGAGGCTCGAGGCAGGGGATGCAGAACTAATGGCCACACAGCCCCTGTCCCCATGCATGATGCCATCACAGGCTCCCACATCTTCAATCACCCACCAAAACTGACCACATTCCTGGTGTTCCCTGCCCAGCAATGGAACCCAAATCTCCATCACCATGGTCTCCTTCTCTACTCTGGCCTCTGACATTTATTCAGCTACCAGACTGGAGTTATTCCATCTGTCTCTGAGTCCATGTCCCTGTCCCACCACTTATTAGCTGTGTGACCTTGGACAAGTTATTTAACCTCTGACTCTCAGTCTCCTCCTCTACAAAAGTTGTAGAAATAATAATCTCAGAAGGCTGTTGGGAGGATTAAATGAAATCATGTGTGCTGATGTCCTGTCATGGGCCCTGGCCCATTTCTTCCACAGATAGACATCCCTTTAGTAACATCGCTGGTCATGCCCCTTCCTCACCATTCCCAACAGCCCTATGCAGCTGCACATGGCCATCACCATCTTCTCCTTCCCAGGTTCTCCTCCCACAGCTTTCTTCCCTGTTAGTGCATCCTAAATATTGCTCCAAATGCCAAGTTCTTCTGTACCCAGCCCCAATAACACCATTTTCCCTCCCATAAAAATATTCCTAGGCCTAATAATGAAGTTCAAGTTCCCCAGGCTAATGCTCCAGGCCTTCCACCATTCCTTTCCACAGTTCCTAAAATTCCAGCTGTCTGGTCCCAACCAACATTCTCACCACATGGCCACTACATTTCCCCTTATTCCTAAACACCCATCCTCCATGACCTTGTTCAGGCATCCCTCACCAAGAAATGTCCAGAATCAGTCTCCTCCCCAAGACACAGCCTAAGTATCACCTCCAGAAAGCCATCCTGATCACTCCTTCCAGAAGTGACTTCCCTCCTCCAAACTCTCCTAGACTCATGTCATTCATCCCTCTTACAGTAGAGTACTGAGAGGTGAAGGGACCGCAGGTGATCTGAGAAGTATCCCAGTTATCATTCAAAAATATGCAGAGAGTAGGTCTTATGGGTACATACTACCCAAAGAGGACATGCATGGTGATTTTACCTGAAAAGGGACGTGAACCCTGGCCCCTCACTCTAAAATTCTGATTCTATAAGAAGTAAGCTGTCCTATTTCACATCCCTACGCCCATATCCTTGATAAGAAGATTCTCTATTATGGGGTGGCTTCTTCCAGAGACACAGAACTCACTATCTCAAGAGTCAGGGTCTTCCTGTGGAATTCTACCATCCCTGGGGACTTCCACCTATGGGCCCTTTCTGCCCTCTGGAGTAACACAAAGCTAATTCATTTGGGATTTCTGGTATCCTCCTCAGACCCAAACACAGGGCAGGTGCCCAACAAGCTCATCATAAGTGAAAAGACATACGGATTTAGAAGGCCTACCTACATACTCAGGTATATTCACTGCCTCCCTGTGCATTCATACACATACTCACACACTCACACACCTGGGCCAGAGTTAGCAAGGCTGGCTGAGTCATGCGCCAGACCACAGCACCAGTGGGGCCAAGGGAGGAAGTGTAGCCCCAGCAGTGGCCCATTTCCTGAGCTTCTTCCTTTGTTCTGGGAGGCTTGCTCTCTCTGACTTTCTGTCTCTGTCTATCCCTTTCTGACTCTGAGACTCTGTCTCAGTTCTTTGTTTCCACACATGGCAACGGCTGTGCTGCTGTACTGGCCCACGTGGCAGGAGCTCCTAGCGCTGACCTGCAAGTGAGGAGGTCTGGTTTCTAGACCTGTGACCCTGAGCCAGTCACTTCATTCTGTAAAACAAAGAGGCTGGATTGGCCAAAGGATCTCTGAGTTCCCTTCCTGATCTCAGCCCTCCTTCATTCCTCTCAGGATTTTCAGTGACAGGCATACCTAAGGGAAGGGAGCAGGGGCCAGGCCCAGCCTGGGAATAGAGGTCAGGCCCCAGCTGTTCCTGTCTGAAGCGCACACTCTCCAGCTGGCCCTCCCAGGAACTCCATGGGCTGCACACACATCTTTCATTTGGTTGCTTTGGGGAAAACAGGCAGGACGTGTCGTCCTCCCGGGCTGCGAGGCACCGGGCAGAGGGGTCTGGGAAGACGCCCACCCCTTGACCATCCTCCACTGTACCTCGGGAGTCACCGCCATCCCTCCTAGCTGCCAACGCCACCGCCGGGCTCACAGCTGTCGGGTAGCCGCCTGTCCCGCGGACTGCTCCGCCTGACTCTCCCCTCCCGGAACCGCGAGAGCTGGACTAGCCTCCGGCGGTGCAGAAGTGGAGGCGGCACCCGGGAGCATGCGCTGCTGCCACCCCCTGGGCGCCCTCCGGAATCTGCACACGCCGCGCAGTGAAGTCCGGCATGACCGGAGGAGACCGCAGGTGGCCAGGGAGCCTGGGCGACGAGGGCGGGGCTGCAGCTGACTTAGCCTACCTAACTGGTCGAGCTGTTTGGGCCCCCCTGTTCCTGAGTCCCCCTAAGCCCCTTGCCCTACTTCCAGAATGTTAACAGGTTGCAGAGCCCAGCATTTCTTTAACGGAGGGGATTCAGACTGGAACCTTGAGGGCCCACTTGGAGAGAGGTGTGGGTAGACATCGTAGAACCTGCAACATCCAGGTCCACTCCAGCTGTTAACTCTGGGGATTTTGTCCCTATTACACTTTTCTGTCTCTTCTATATATTCTCCTGTTGGCATAAATGCTTGTATAATAAAAATCATCGAATATATGTTTAATAAGGCTTAAAATAAATCTTCAAAGGCCTTCCAAAGCATTCAGACTGAGGATAACCCACAACCTGCTACACAAGGCCCTTCATGCCCACTCTCTGGCCACAAACTAACTTTCCCTCCTCACCCCGTGTCCCCCAAACACACATGCACCCTGCTCTAGGAAGACAGGTGTTGCCAAATACCAGCTGCTGCGAGTTCTTGTTTTGCCTGGAATGCCCTTCCCCTTGCTTCTCTGCCTGTTAACATACTACTCATCCATCCAGACACCACCGAAATGTCCCCTTCTCAGTGAATCCTTCCCCAGACACTGGCCCCAATAGAAAGCCTCTTGGTGAACCCGCATTCTCATGCTGGTATATAGTATATGAGACCCCCTTCCTCTCCCTCTTCCTCTTCTCATCCCTCATCTCCTGGGGAAAAGCCTCTTTCCCCAGGACCCCATGACTCCTAATCCAGAGTTGCTGGAGAAACCCAAACTCATTCATTGAAAGAGTATTTACTGAGCAACCACAAGGTGACAAATAAAAAGCTAGGTAGGACCAGCTTCCTGGGCACTTAACACATGGAGCTGAACACTAGAAGAGCCTCATGCTTGTTTTAATGCCCTGCTGTTACCTCCTTGAAATTGTTAATATTTGAACAAGGAGCCCAGCACTTTTATGTTGAACTAGATCCTGCAAGTTATACAGCTGGTTCTGCACCTAGGTCTTCCCTAGAGCTCTTGGGTTTCTAAGGAGTCATCTGGGGAATGGATGGTTTCTGTGACAGGCAGGGGAGCTGTGGAGTATAGGTCAGAACACAGCCAGTATTCAGCTCGCTCGGGCCACCTTCCCCAGCTATATTAGCCTAACCTTCCACCAGCTGCTTGCTACAGTGCTCTGTGCTGGGACAGTGGCCTTGGTTAGACACCAAAGCTTATAGTCCCAAATAGCTGCTGCAAGTCTAAAGACCTGGCAGACAACTGCTGTGTCTTGGCAATACCAGGAAATGTGAGTTGTTGGAGCCCTAAGCCTTCCACATGCCCCCTCCCCCGCACTTCACCTGTCACCCAGACTCCCGCAGGCTTTTGTTTCCCTCTGCCTTTCCAGACCCAGCCCACATCAGGAAAAGGGTAAATAAAGTCACCCACCCTGAAAAGCAAGTGGAAGCTAAAACCTAATGGACTCTTCATCCAAAGGGTACTTGGGTTTTATTATGTTTTTTGTATTCTCCTGGCCTACATGCCTGATATGTAATATGAATCTAATTCATGATAGTTGAGTATGAAGGGTAAATGCCTATGATGACACCTGGAATAAGCAATTCAAAGTCCACTGGATCATGGACAGGGGATTTTGTTATGTTTCATTTTGTTTTCATTTTTTCTTTGGAATAATGCTGAAAGGCTCAACACAATGGTTTGGGAGTGAATGGGAAGTGAAGGAATGGAGAAGTAGGATGGACTGCTCTCAAGGAGACTGGCTGGGGAGAGAAGGAGGTAGTGTGGGAGCTAAAAGAAGAGAAGCACAGAGGAGCCTTGGAAATGTTTGTAGATTGAGACCAAGAACCTGATGGAGAGAGAAAGGATGGGGAATGAGGAGGGTCAAAGGCCCTGGTTCAAGAAGAAGCAATAGGGCCCTGACCAGTGTGGCTCAGTAGGTTGGGTATCATTCTGCAAAGCAAAACATCGCTGGTTTGATTCCTGGCAGTCAGGGCATGTGCCTGTGTTGCAGGTTCAATCCCTGAAACAGGAGGTGAAAGATAAAGATGGGTGAGGATGAAGAGCGAGGCATGAGAGGAAAGTTCCCAGATTATGGAATTCCCAGATTATGGGCCCTCTTTTCAGTTTGACACAGGAAAATAGGAACAGCTACAGTCTCTGGATAGACCAGTGAGGTGGGTGGCATCCAGTGGGGTGGGCGGGATTAGACATTTATGCTGTGAGTTGCGGCCTCTCCTCTGGGGTGGGTGATGGGGGGCCACCCAATAGGGTAGAGTAGCAAGTAGGCTTGGAGGTTGCAGAGAACCTTGCAGGAGGTATGCTTCCTGAGTCACCCTTATGCTTAGTGGCACCCTTCCTCCTGGCACTTCTGTGTTTTCTTGCTCACATGCTGCTCTCAACTATAACTGAAAGCCAGTTTCTCTTGCATGATTCTCCCAGGGAACAGTAAAAACATTCACAGTTCCAGTATATGAATTCCTCTGCTGTCTCTCTTCCTTTTTATCAGTGGCTCCAATTACAGAGTTTCCAACAGGTGGAGGCCAAGAAAACAAACAGGCTTTTCAATATTGACTCTCCCGGGCTCCATCCAGCTGGCAGCATCTGCCCCACCTCCCAGAGCCTCACCAGCAGAAGCCAAATCAAACAGTTGCCCAGGGCTAAAGCACTGGCCACTCTACTCTGGAGGGAGACCACTCTGTAGCCTCTCACCTGTTGTCTTTCTCCTCCTTGAATGTATTTGGCTTCGGTGGGAAGGAGACTTTTTTTAAAATGAAATCACAAAGGTCAATTGCAAGCTTATAGGGGACCATTCCACATGGCAGTGGGAAATGTAGCCCAGCCCCCACTCAGAAAGGCCAGTGGGGAGCGAGGTCAGGCAAACAGGAACCATGCTCACAGATAGGTTCTCCGATGGAGAATCAGGCCTCCATTGTACCTAGGCTGCTTTGAGACTTGCTTTCACTAAAACTCCCCGGCCCTGAATTGAGGCAGCAAATGTTTACTGCGTATCTTTAACGTAACTTCCTGAAATCTATGCTAAACCTCCCAAGGATGAGTGTAACCAGTTCAACCACTTTTCCCTTTGCATTTGCAAATATCCTTCTTCTTTGATGTAATTAGCAACAGCCTTTCTTTTTATTTATTTTAATTGTTCTTGTACAGTTTTCTGTCTTTTGCTCCCATTCCAGCCCACCGCCCCAGCCCTCCCCACCCCCTCCCATTTCCACTCCCTCTAGTTTTGTCCATGTGACCTTCATACTTGTTGCTCCAAACTCCTCCCCTTTACCCCTGAAATTCCCTGCCCTCTCCCCTCTGGTGACTATCAACCCCGTCTCAATTTCAGTGTCTTTGGTTATATTGTGCCCGCCCATTTGTTCTGTTGATCAGGCTCCTGTTAAAGGTGAGATCATATGATATTTGTCCTTCACTGCCTGGCTTACCTCACTTAGCATAGTGCTCTCCAGCTCCATCCATGCTGTCTCGAAGGGTAGGAGTTCCTTCTTTCTTTCTGCTACATAGAATTCCATTGTGTAAATGTATCAAAGTTTCTTGATCCATTCATTTACTGATGGGCACCTAGGTTGCTTCCAACACTTGGCTATTGTAAATTGTGCTGCTATGAATATTGGGGTGCATAGATTCTTTTGGATTGGTGTTTCAGGGTTCTTAGGATATAATCCTAGCAGTGGAATTGCTGGCTCAAAAGGTAGATCCATTTTTAGTTTTCTTAGGAAATTCCATACTGCTTTCCATAGTGGTTGTACCAGTCTGCAATCCCACCAACAGTGCACTAGGGTCCCTTTTTCTCCACAACCTCTCCAACACTTGTTATTTGTTGCTTTATTTATGATGGCCATTCTGACAGGTGTGAAGTGGTATCTCATTGTGGTTTTAATTTGCATCTCTCTGATAGCTAGTGATATTGAGCATCTTTTCATGTGTCTCTGGATCTTCTGTATGTCCTCCTTGGAGAAGTGTCTGTTAAAGTCCTTTGCCCATTTTTTAATTGGGTTGCTTGTCTTCTTAGAGTGGAGTCGTGTAAGTTCTTCATATATTTTGGAGATTAAACCCTTGTCTGAGGTATCATTGGCGAATATATTTTCCCATACAGTTGGTTCTCTTTTTATTTTAATACTGTTTTCTTTAGCCATGCAGAAGCTTTTTATTTTGATGAGATCCCATTTGTTTATTCTTTCCTTTATGTCCCTTGCTTTAGAGGACATATCAGTAAAAATGTTGCTGCGTGAAATGTCTGAAATTTTCCTGCCTATGTTCTCCTCTAGGACTTTAATGGTGTCACATTTTATATTTAAATCTTTTATCCACCTTGAGTTTATTTTTGTGTATGGTGTAAGCTGGTGCTCGAGTTTCATTTTTTTGCATGTAGCTGTCCAGTTTTCCCAACACCACTTGTTGAAGAGACTACTTTTACTCCATTTTATGTTGCTGCCTCCTTTGTCGAATATTAATTGACCATAGAGAATTGGGTTTATTTCTGGGCTCTCTGTTCTATTCCATTGGTCCATGTTCCTGTTTTTGTGCCAGTACCAGGCTGTTTTGATTATAGTGGCCTTGTAATACAGTCTGGTGTCAGGTATTATGATCCCTCCTACTTTGCTCTTATTTCTCAAAATTGCAGCAGCTATTCGAGGTCATTTATGACTCCATATAAATTTTTGAAGTGTTTGTTCTATATCTGTGAAATATGTCATTGGTAATTTGATAGGTATTGCATTGAATCTGTAAATTGCTTTGGGTAGTATGGACATTTTAATGATGTTAATTCTTCCGATCCACGAACACGGTATACGTTTCCATTTGTTTGTGTCTTCCTTAATTTCTTTCTTCAGTGTTGTGTAGTTTTCTGAGTATAGATCCTTTACTTCCTTGGTTAGGTTTATTCCTAGGTATTTTATTTTTCTTTTTGCTATATCAAATGGGATTTTTTTCTTGACTTCTGCTTCTGCTCTTTCATTGTTGGTATACAAAAATGCCTTTGATTTCTGAATATTGACTTTGTATCCTGCTGTTTGGCCAAATTCATTTATTAGGTCAAGCAGCTTTTTGGCCGAGTCTATAGGATTTTCTATGTACACTATCATGTCATCTGCAAACAATGATAGCTTTATTTCCTCCTTTCCAAT
>PVKU01009457.1:0-61722 GCA_004027475.1 Anoura caudifer | reverse complement strand
CTTCATTTCTTCCTTTATTTTTTGCCATAATCAAGGAGCTCTCTGAGCATCCTGATAACCAGTATTTTGAACTCTGCATCTGATAGTTTGTTCAGCCAGTTTTCATTTGGTAATTCAGCATAATTTTTCCTCAATTTAGTTGAATTTCCAGTCTGGTTCTGAAGGGAGGTGAATGCAAGATCCACTTGTTCCACTGCCATCTTGAAAGTATGTTTCCCTTTTCTTTCTTATTTCTTCATTGCCATTCCACATTTTTCTCTCTCCACCTTCCAGGGACCAATTTTAATATGTGATAGATGTCCTTAATTATGTATGCAGGCTTGGGATATGTATATGTTTATCACATTCCTTGCTCCTGAGGGCTGCATAATATTCCATAACATGTACTTCCCACATTTTATTGTCCATTCCCCTTATGGTGAACACCTAGATTGCTTCCAACTCCCCTTTACCATATACAACTCTGTGGCAAAATTTTTTGTACATATCTCTTTACAAAACTGCTTGAGGCTTTCTCTTGGATGTATGCTCAAGAAAGGAGTTTCAACATCAATATACGAGGTCTGTCTAGAAGGTATCCAGACATGTAATATGAAAAATAGAGACATTTATTGAAGAAGATACAAGATACAAGAACCATTGTACATAGGACAATGACATCTCAGTTTCCTTCAAAGTAGGCACCTTGGGACCTCACACAGTTCTCCCAATTACCATCAGCTGCTCTGTTATATTTTCATGAATCTTACTGTGGCCTGAAATCTCTTCCCTTTCAAAGGTAATTTTAGTTTTGTGAAAAGCCAAAAGTCAAAGAAAAATAGAAAACATATTTATTTGATCATTCAAAATGTGAAGGGGAGAATCTAAGTTAGCAAACTTATCTACTTTCTTCTTTGTGAATGTGCAACATGTAAATGCAGTGAGCCCAAAATAGTTGACTCAGTCACTTCTGTTCTTGCAGCAGGGAAAATAATTTTTTTAAAAACAAGGGATTTATATTAGAACCCCAGAAAAATATAGGCCAGCTATTTTAATTTTTCTTGCTCCATAAAGGACTTTTTTTCCTCTAATACTACTTTCTCCCTTTTCTCCCATGGGTTATATATGTCTCTTGTAAGGTCCTCCATGCCTCAATGGTCTCTCATAAGGGACTCTGGTCTCTTGATAGAGACTATGTGATAGCAGTCAGGACAAAGAAAAGAACACAGGGGTTATGTGTGTCTTTCCCTGTGCTGCTGTTTTCCTTGGCCTTACTTTCCTTTTGTTAGACAATGACGCTTCCCTACCAGTGCTGGCTCTGATTTCTCTTCTGGACGGTCACTACTGACTTTGTTGATTCTACAACAGTGCTGCAATGGTCACAGCTCCTCCAGTTCCCATCCTGATAGGGGTTCCTGTGCCATACAGTTGCTCATCAGTAAGATCTGCAATTCTCTCCACTCATCCAGTGGGGATGAACATTTCCCCATGAAGCGTGGCATCTTTTAGTCCAACTTAGATGGTACAACATCTAAGCAATCCTATCTCTTTTGGTCCCTTGTTTGTAAAAGATCTAGTTCCTTTTATCTATGGTAAAATTCTCCTAGAGAATTAGTCTGGGTGAGGGATATTTGCCTTATACCTTCCTGTGATATAACTTGAGCTTTCCTTGTGCCTGTCAACAATGTTAAGGGAAGTCTTCATCTTTTAGTGTAGGTTTTAAACCTAGGTAGCTAAGAACCTTATACTCAGTTTCCATCTAGCACTGAGGCAGTTATCCTAATGAATGAAATGGTCTGTCTTGGTATCTCTGGGTTTCCATAAAAATATGTAAATCAGATCCCACTACAACTTCTGATAGAGGAAGTGAAGTCCAATGGGAACTAGATGTTTATTGGTATGTAAGGTTTGCTAGTTCTATAACAAATAAGCCCTTACATTTTAGTGGCTTAATACAGTAGACGTTTCTTTCTTTCTTTTGTAAAGTCCAAGACAGTTGCTACAGGTTGCTTTACTTCAGGTGTGATTTGAGACTTAGACTTCACTTCTGAGTGTCCATCATTTTCAACATATGGCTTCCAAAGTTACCATATTTATCTACATCAAACTGTCAGAGAAGAAAGAGAAACTGTGAAGAAAATAAACCCTTTTGCTTAACCATGTCTCCCTGGAAGTGGCATACCCAAACATGCTCTCATTCCTTCCTCTTTAGAGCTGAGCTGCTGCTTCACAGCTAAAACTGTTTTCTGAGGAAGGGAATTAGAGATCTTTGAAGAGCAGCTAGCCATCTTAACCACACATCAGGTGAGTCAGCTTTTCATGGTTCCGGATTTTTCCTCGGTGGTAGTGTATCCCACACCCAAGTATAGAGTATGTAGATGATACTAGAGGTGACCTAGAGTTGCAAAACAGCAGGGCAGATATGGTATTGGGTAGCCAGAGTTGCCTACTTGACATCTCCACTTGGAATCTTATTTCAAAGACATGTCAAATTTAATGTGTCCCATAGCTACCAACTCTCTCCTCTCCTCACCATGACCATGTTAGCATACAACCATCAGCCAGCCCTCCAGGGTCCAGCCCTCCAGGTCCCAGGGCCCAAG
Organism: Anoura caudifer; assembly: GCA_004027475.1. Classification (NCBI taxonomy): domain Eukaryota; kingdom Metazoa; phylum Chordata; class Mammalia; order Chiroptera; family Phyllostomidae; genus Anoura; species Anoura caudifer. The sequence continues at coordinate 59,140 of PVKU01009457.1, read as the reverse complement.
CAAGAGTCCTAGAGATCACCCTTGATTTCTTTTCCTCCCACAGATTTTCAACTTAATCTAATCTTCTAATCTGCTGATTCTACTTCCAAAATATATTTCAAATATTTTTCCATCTCTTCTGCCATTTCTGTAATCCTATCTACCATTATCTCTGATCTGGAATAACTACAACAGCCTCTTAACTGTTCTCTGTGCTTCTACTCTAGCCCTTTTTAATTCATTTTCCACAGAAAAGACCAAGAAATATTTTTTAAATGCAAATTTCTTCATACTATTTTTTTCATGTAGGAAAAAACTTTATTAAGTCATGGAACTGTTATACTTTGTAAAATGTCTACACAGAATACCCAGACATTTTAAAATGTCTTAGGAAGCTGGCACATCTTTAATAAGCAAGTTTCACTTTTGTAATTTTCTCTGCCCCTGTACTCAATATTTAGCTATAAAATATTTATTTTGTTTGATGTATATGTATCACAGTCACCTTTCAAAGTTTTTGTTGCAAAAACACATTTCTTAATAATTAAATACACAATGAAAAGATTTGATTAGACATTTATAGGACCTGAAATGTTTCCAAACATTACATGATAATAAGGTTACAAGAAGGGTGGTGACATCTTTCAACTCATTTTGTTATTTCATTCTCTTTTTCAAGTATCAGTCTCTGAAGTCTGTCAAATCTTATTCTTTAAATGTATTGGGCCCCCTTTTATCCCTGCTTTACTAATGTCAATGTTGTAACAATTTGAATTCTATCACCTGAGAAAAAGAAAAAAGTTATTAACTTAAAAGGGATATTTATTGATGTTTAGCTGTTACAACCCAAACCACAGCACAATATCAGTCACATACAGATGGCACATGACACTGAAGTTGCTCCATGTTTTTCCCATAATGTAGTAGAAAGTCAGACTCCTAAGGCCAAGGGCTCACAGGATAACACACTTGCTTTTTGGTGGCTTTGGGTATTGATATCTGGGATTTCTTCTGGGGAGGTTAGAGGTAGGTGGTAGGTTCCTTCTCATGTATGGTTCAGGTACATTTGAAACAGCTTCTGCATATTGACATCTGTTTTGGCGGAGTTCTCCATAATGGCACAATTCCCTCCATTGCATAGGAGGGATGGCAGAGCCATCCCGCATGGTCAGTTCTGGTGGTGGCTGTCATTGCATTTGTGGCCCACCAGCACCATAGGGTACTTATGCAGATTGTTGTCTTGGATCCTGCAGATCAGCTCATAATCTGCTGCTTAAAACCTCTAGTGACTTTCCACTGCACCTGGAACAAATTCTAAACACCATAATATGGTTTATAAGATCTTGCATGATCAGAATCCTATCTAACTCTCCAACTTCATTGGGAGTCACTTTCTTGCTTGCTCCTGTGACACTGGCATTTCTTCAAATACATCCTACCATTTCCTATCTCAGGCCCTACATATCTGTTATTCCTTCTTGTTCCTCATACCTTTCTGAATTTAAGCCACTCCTTCAGAAAGCATTTCCAGGACCTCCCAACCAGGAGTGTGCCCCCTATTATTTTGTCTTTGTACCCTTAGTAGATCTCAATTAGCAATTTGTTATTTTTGTAATTGTATACTTATTTGTGTATTTTATTTAATATGTCTCTTCCATTAGACTGAAAATTCCATGAAGGCTGAGATCATGTCTGTTGTCTTCCTTAGTGATAGATAGCCCAGCATTTGGCACTTAGTAAGTGCTCAAAATATATTTTTGGGAGAATAAGTGAATGAGTGGATTACAAGGAACTCTTGAAACACCTAATTTAGAGTTAAATGAAGAATTGTCTAACTGTAACAGATTGAATAGGGAAAAAAAGATCGAGATACCAGAGATTCTGGTGATAGTATTGGTGAAAGAATTAATCAAAAAACATTTACGCAAAACACAGGGACGTAGACAACAATGTGGGGATTGGCTTGGGGTGGGGAAAGGGCAAGGCTGGGTGAGGGAGGAGAAGGGGAGAAAAGTGGGAACAACCTTAACAGCTTAAACAACAATCAAAAAAATTTTAAAAAGAAACAAAACAAAACAAACAAACAAATGCAAAAGAGTTTGTTCAGTAGTTGGGAAAATGGAAAATCGTTGGGAAACACCTGCCTGGTTTCAGGAGCTACAGCCCCCCATGGCTGAGGCTGAGTAAGCAACCTTTGGACCATAAACCACTAAGGAGACAAGGCTTATCTTCCTGGCAGGAGTGCCGCTTCTGCTCCTTTTACTTCATCCATAACTGGCCCTGAATGCTTGATCAGTTAGCCAATGGTGGATAAGACTCCCCAAGGGGGGAACGACCTAAGCCAGGCATAATCATGTGGAGGCCCCTAAAAAGGACTTGGGGGGCTACAGCAAAAGGAGGTGATGGCCCCTGGCCCCTGGGTTATCCTGACGTAGCCTGTGTCCTCATTCTGTCTGTGAGAATTCTCCTAATCTCTTGGCTGCCTTGCTTACCCTGCATGATTTAAGCCTGAAACAATGGCAGAGGGCGGTGCAGCTCTGCGCTGGAAAGGGCGGGTTCCCCAGGTGATCAGGCCTAAGAAAGAATACATAAAATCCTGTGAAACCTGCTTTGCTAAGAATGCTTTCAATCAAATGATAAGGGTCTGGGCAGGAAATGAGTTTGTTTCCCAAAGTTTTGTAGCCCTTTAGCTAACAGACCCTGGCTCAGAATAGGCCCTTGTAGTTCTTTGTATGTTATCTATTGTTTGGTCCTTAGTGCCTGACAATGATTAATGAGCTTTACCTGTATTCTTGTGCAAATTAAGCCCAATAAAAGTCTGTCAGGGCAAGGGTATGGGGCGCTCTCCCCTTGAGAGAGTAGCCGTGCCGTCCCTTTTCCTCCACAGGACTCAGTAGTCCATGTGAATTTGTCTCATGTCTCATCCATAATGGTGGACCCCATGAGTTGGGGTCCACATCAGAAAATGTGTGGGTAAAGATAAAAAAGCAGCAAGGAAATGCTTCAATAGTAGAATATGGAGATGGAGTTCAAGAGTTTTGAGACAATTATGGTCAGAGTGTGGAAATGTTGGTGCAAAGTACAGAGCTGAGGGAGGTCAGCTGAGCTGCAGAACCCAGAATGGAACATAAAGGTGACAAAGATGTCAATACATGGATACAAATAAACCCAACCCTAGAAGATATTTTAAAAGGGTTAGTCTGTGAAATGAATGTTAATAGCAGTAATATAGATGGAGAAGAAAAATGGGAGAGCAAATGTTGTCAATGAAAGACATATGTACAGTGTATTTACATTCTGGAGTTAAGTTAATGTGAAGATTAAGAGTTGTAAAGATTTTATAAAAGTAAATGGAAGGGCTGACAGACGCAACAGGATAGATTTTTTTTTTTCCATCATAAACAAGTGGGAGTGGAAGATGGGGATTTCACAGGAAAGGCAGTTGGACCTGAGTGTCATCAAGATAATAGGTTTCTGTAAAGATAAGAGGAAATGAAAATGAACCTGTTCAACAAGTCCTACAAAGCCTGATGATAGAGAGCAGGGTTGACATCACCTACATTGTTTTGAAGGAAACCAGGGATGATAGTTTGGTTTGTTTGGTTTTGTTTTTTTAAGTGCTAGGAGTAAATATCAGAGATAAAAGAAACTGAAGACTTAAGTAGGAGCCTGAGAACAAAATTTGGTACTAGGTCAGGGAAGGAGTCAGAGTGAATCCTATTGGTTAAGGGAGTTTGAGGTAGGTGACAGGAAGATCCTGAGTTCATAAATTTATTCATGTAAGCATAGTTTATTTCAAATAAACAATCCTGTATTTGATTAGATGGTCGATAGAGCTGTTTCCTTTTCCAATGAAAATCAAACACTTTGTTTTTGTCTGAATTCATATTATGAGCTCCATGGGATCAATAGGTCAGACACCCACACCTGTTTTTTTTTTTTTTTTTCAGGCTTCAGAGGCCAGACATAAGAAGTGTAGCTTTTTATTTCAGCTCATTCACCATTGTTTTCAGAGAGGAAGTTCTTGCCATAATTCAGCAGGTTCCTTTCCCTACTCATTAGCTTCATGACATTTGTCATTTTGTGAGAGTGGCTGAACTTAGAATAACAAATACACACTCTTTATAATGACCAACTATCACATCACAAGTTTTGGAAACTCGAGTTTGCCCATTGCAAGCCCAGCTTCTCTTGACACCACATGTTTTCTTCCTGCAAAGACTTATCCAACCTTATCAAATGAATTCAGGATTCTGTGTAGGTTTGGGCAAGCTGATCTCACAAGAGCAGAGAAAAGACTTCAATGATGAAAATCTTATACAAATAGATCAGTAGTAGTCATTTCATATAAAAAAATAGAGGTGGAAAAGTTACCTAGCTTCTTTGCTTTATTTAGTAAGCACTCTCATGACATATGCCCACTTGATGAGCTACTGGCTAAGGGAAAACTTGGTAATTTCCAGTGTAAAATTGGTAGGGGCAGTTTTTTCTGATTTTCTAGAGCTGCCTCCATGTCCTCACTTATCTTCATTGTACGTACCTGGGGATGGTGTGTTAGTTAATTGTTTGTATATTTTACATTATCAACCTTCTGAAGTACAAAGGCATCTTCTGGTATATGGGTGTGGGGAAACCCCACACAAAGAGGGGTTTCTCATGGCATCGATCACTTGACTAAAACATGTGTTTCTCTGGTCAGAACATAGAAGGAGGTCCTGTTGGTGCCGGTACGGTGGAGAAGGGGAGCTCTAGTGGTTAAATAGAAATCTACCTTTGTTGATCTTGACCTCAGTGTAGCCAAGATGTTTAGAAAGAGATGCGGAATGTTCAGATGATTTCCTCCATAGGAAGCTGAGCCGAAATTTTGAAAGTCAGAACAGAGATAAGATATTTAGGATGTGCTACCCTAAAATATGGCACTTTGGCATAGTAAATATCTTAACCTAATGGAGTTTGAAAAAACAGTAGAATCAGTAAAGTCACACTGACGATCACCCTCTCGTTTGTTCCCTGAAAGCAGTAGATAAATCTCCCACGTGAAAGGTACCCTCCCTGTACCATCCTTATCACCAGAGACAGGGAATTGGGGGTTGAGAGGCTGTATAAACAACCTTGTTACTTTACTCTTTTACTACCCCAAACTCTTTTCTCTTTTCAGTTCTTCACAAACTTATTGTTTCATTGTCTAAAAGGTATAAAAGCTTTCTGCCCTGGGCACTTCTTTGGGTCTGCATGTTCTTGTGAAGGCTCCCGTGTACATGTAAACACTTAATAAAATTTGCATGCTGTTATCCTGTTAATCTTTCTTTGTCAGTTTAATTTTTAGATCCAGCCAAGGACCCTAAGAGGATCAGAAAAACTTTTTCCTCCCCTGGAGGTAGAATTTGAGTCAGTCATTTAGGGTTAAATAAAACCATCTCAGATAGGGTGCAAAATAGGACAAAGTCTAAAAGCCCTGGATGCACACCAGCATGTTGAAAGTTAGAAATTATGTCTGAGATGTCACAGAGTTTTCATGCATTTATATATTTTATGTTCCATTTCTCTTTTTTTTTTCTGAAGGTATTTTTTTATTGTTGTTCAATTAGAGTTGTCCCAATTCCCCCCCCCATTACTCTCCCTGCCCTACCCACCCCTACTGCCCACATTCAATCCTTCCCCCTCCTCGTTGTCTTTGTCCATGGGTCCTTTATACATGTTCCTTGGTGAGCCTTTCCCTTCTTTACCCCATTACCCCTCTCCCCACTCCTCTCTGGTTACCCTGAGTTTGTTCTTTATTTCCATGTCTCTGGTTCTATGCAGTGCTCTCTTTTTGTTTTAATTGTTATATAGAAAAGCTCTTGTGAAAATTCCAACCTGTCTTAGCCATGCTAAGGGGAGAAACAAAGAACTGAGTTTGTGTCCACATTTTGGCCAAAATTAAAGGGCACAGAGTTCACTATAGCAGTCATTATAGGGTGAAAGAAACAGCCATGATGCAACAGCCTGGAGCAGAAGGTGAATTGAGAGGAACAGAGCCACTTGACTACCTGTTGGGCACATTTGAAGATCCTTTTACAAAACAAAAGCTTAGAAGTGCTACATTTCCTCTTACTGCTAAATTGAGCTGTTCCTCTCCAGGCCAACCCAACTGTTTAAAGTGAAAGTATCATAATTGCAGGACGAGTCATTGCTGACCTTTAGCTGCTTTCATTTCAGGATAGTACATCCATCGCCAAACAGCTGGGGGAGATGACCTCTCCCTTTCAAGAAAAAAACAGCATTAAATATTTTGTGCAACAGTATTTGATGAGTAATGTCTGCAGCAGATATTTATTATAGTTAGAGCTGGCCTCATTAAAACTCACTAAAATAATTTCTTGCTCACAGAGAAAATGTTACCTATTTCTATTTGTTTGTAACAGATGTTTTCTGACTTCAAGAATGATTTTAGGTGACCAGCCAATTTGTGGTAGAGAAAGCAGTGGATCTGAGGGTGGGATGTGGAACAGGGAGTACATGGGGCACACCCAGGAAAACTCTTACCTACATTTGGTCTGTTTAGAATTAGTCATAGTTGTTTTTTTTAAATAATATTTCTTTTCAGTTTGTAAATGAGAGTGACCTCAAAATGACATAGAAAGAGTATTATTTAGCAAAGCTTTTAATCCCAAATTAAAAGCTTTAGGTAATTTAGCTAATTTAGGTAATTTCATATTACTGTTCTAAGTTCCTTCCAATGACGCTATAGTTGAAAAATATGTTCTGTTCCCTCCTTCTCTCTGAAGGCTGTTGCCAGGTTGAAGAACGAGAGTGGCAAAATGCAAACTGAGTGACGCATGCCTGTTTGATTTCACTGCCATCAGACTGGTGAAGGTTAATAGCCAGAAATACGAAAACAGTTTGTTAGTGGGACTCCAGAGTGCCAAATGTTGAGGGAATCAATTTAGTCTGATGGGACAGATAGAGGAGAAGAAGGGATGAAGGACTGTTCATTAATTAAGCAAGCATTTAATGAGGACTTAATATAGGCTTATTGAAGCAGGTGTTACTAGGAAGTAAAGGAGAAGCTAAAACAAGTCCTACTCCCTCTAATAACCCCCAAACCATCTGGGGAGACAAGATGTCAGTAGCAGAATAACTAAGTGGGAGGTCAGAGCTGTTTTGGTTACATATCAGTGCCATGTATAGGAATTTGGGCCAAGAGAGACCATTTTAGCTGCAAGGCTTTGTGGAGAAGGTAGAATTTTGGTCATAAACTATATACTTACTAATTGCCCCTTTCCATCAAGCATGCCTAAGTATTTTGAATGCTGTAATTTGCAAGATCCCTGTTAGTTCGATTAAGAATGGGCTAGAACTGACATGGTAACCCTATGGGGGTCAATAGGGTTGGTGGAAGAGTCAATGCCCCTATTCACCTATAACTGACCATTTTAGTGATGAAATAGCTGACATGAAATTTTTTTACACTTACTGAGTTCTGTTGATGCTCAGTCTTAGAACAAACAGATTTTTCTTGTGAAGAAGAGTTGGAACAAAGCGAAAACCTGTACTCACGATTCTGAAAATGTAATTATGTACAGCTGGAACTTTTCCATCTCTATTTCATCGAGCTCTTCCTGGAGCCCAGCCAAAGGCATTTTTGAAACCCAGCAGTGTCTCCTTCCACAACTGGGAATGAAGATCAGACACATCTCTTCATTCTTAACAGGAACCTGTTCTGTGTGAAGTTACCAAAAGCCATGTTCTTGAGATATTGGAAAGAGATAAGCAGAATAGTAACATTTTAACTACATGAGATTTCAAAATGTGGTGGGCATAAGGCACAGGGATCCTAAGGATGTAGAGCAATAAAAGAATTTGAAGAAAGAGAATGATAACTTGTCTGAGAGGGAATGCCTATCAAGTGTATGACCTGTTACTCCTAAAACAATGACTGCAGGCCATTGTCTCAGAGGTATCTTAGTTCTTACCTGGTTTTTAATCTTCTTTTATCTTTTCTTTGCTCTAATAAATAAAACTACCTCCCAATCTCAGGGAATAACTCAGGTTTGAGTTATGATACATCCCGCATAGTACACTTTATAAGCACTTTCCTTTAAGCAACAGATAATAAATGTGTCTCCTCACCTTCATCAGCAACTCATTTTGCTTTCCTGTAATACAGGATGGGGCAAAAATAGGTTTATAGTTGAGAGTACATGAAACAGATTTTATTCCTTTATTATTATTTATTAATTATTGGCTTATTTTCCATGCAAACAACGATAAACCTACTTTTTCACCACACTGTATTGTTGGCAGGCCCTAGAGACGTGGGTGTTCCCAGAACTCACCAGGTTTAGCACAGACTGAGCCACTGTGAGAGGCCTGGTTTAAAGGGACATGGCTGTTTCTAACCAGAACCTGGCCTTCCCGGAGCTTTTCACTCTAAATATTGTAGAAAGAGATTTGTCAGAAACACAGTAAGATATTTCCAGCTGAGAGAAAATGTCAACTGAATTAGTGAACTAGAAGGATGTGTCACTGCGTCAGTAGTTTCTTTGTAGCTTAGAATCAATAGTGACCAGATTCTCAGCTTTCATTTTCTGGTGGCAAAACTGCTGATTCCAAAATATAGCTTCATAATGTATTTATATAGATGCAATACTAGCGTGTGCCTCCTTCTTTAAATTCTTTCCTACAGAGTAATTGTTTCTCCTTACTCATCCTCTTTTTGGATATTGGTGCAACTGTTTTGAAGAATTTAAAAAACTAAGCTCTCCCCATTAATTAGCCATAAAAGTCACAGATTTTTATTTTTTGTTTTCTGCTGGGAAAGATGTCTTTCCCACAGATTTCCCTCTGGTTTACAAATGACAAAGAATTTGCTCAGCATAATTGTCCTTGGGTGGGCTGGTCACATTCAGAGATTCCAGAGACAGGAAAAGGATGCTATTTCTACTCTGAAATATTTTGTATTTTGGCTATGCATCAGCTATGTTTAAATTGACAAGAAAATGAATGTTTTAGTGTCTTTAGTATCCATATTTTTGTTCCAGCTCTAATATAATAATGCTTCCAGATTTTGAAAAAAGAATTATTTTCATAGCACACAGTTGTAGAATGGGAAGAGATTCCAAAGCAAATTGGTGCTGACAGCATGTACAAAAGGCTGTGACCTAATGTGTATGTGAGTTGCATTTCTCTACTTTATAAGAGCTAAATGAATTTGGGCGTTTACAGTGTTGTAATATCATTACATTCCAGCATTTTGTAGTCCTAAATCCACTGATAATGTTTCTTCTCCCTAGAAGACACCCCCTCTCAAAAAAAATAATAATAAGTTCACTGCCAAATTTTCCTTTTTTTCAGGAATATTTCAGGGGAAGGATTCTATAAACCATAGAATAGCTTATAGGCCTTGATGTATCCAAAGACTTTTTAGACAATAGTAGTTAATAATGACATCTTTATATTTTATATCTTTCAGTGGTCTGTATAGAGGTCATTAACTAAATGCCTTGATTGTGATGTCTCAGGGGATCCTCAAATTCGTCATGGCAGCGACTGCGCTTGACATGATTGTCTAGTCCCCTGGATATTCACAGATGTGGTAGATATGAGTCTGTGGCAGAAATTAGAATCCATGTATCAGCTTCAGGTTAACTGAAAACAAAAGAAAGAGAGAAGAAAGAAAGAAAGAAAGAAAGAAAGAAAGAAAGAAAGAAAGAAAGAAAGAAAGAAAGAAAGAAAGAAAGAAAGAAAGAAAGAAAGAAAGAAAGAAAGAAAGAAAGAAAGAAAGAAAGAAAGAAAGAAAGAAAGAAAGAAAAGGAAAGAAAAGAGAAAAGAAAAGAAAAGAAAAGAAAAGAAAAGAAAAGAAAAGAAAAGAAAAGAAAAAAAAGAAAAGAAACTTCTCTCCCCATCAGGCTGCTGCTGAGCAACCTTGGAGCATCCCAAGGGCAAAAGTGGCCAGCTGGGTTAGGCACTCCATTTGATACACACACCATGGGGACTCTGCAGAGCAGTACAACCTATAATTCCCAAAGCGAGAGTCCAAGAGGGAAAGCGGAAATAAATAGACCTCGCTGAAGTACATTCAAACCAGTCAAAGCTCCCTATGGAAGAAACCAGCTCAAAATATCCCTGGGAGTTACGGAAGTTAAGAGTCCAGCAACTACCCCAAAAGGGCAGGCAAACATAGAGGGAAGGTAAAACTTCGGTGAAATGTTCTTAACATAGTCAAGGTCATTGCCCGAACAGACAGCTACCTGAAGAAAAGTTGTATAAGTGTGGTCTGTATGTAAATGGGAGATTTACAGTACAGCCTTTAAATAAATTGTTCCCAGTGGTGACCAACTCATGAGCCAGAATGAGAGTTGCCAAGCAATGAGACAAACAAAGGCAAGTTCCAAGAAGTTCATTAAAACGCACAGCTGCAGGGCTTTGCTCAACTGCTCTCCACCCTAGTGGAGGAGGCATACCCGATCAGAGTTGATTATTCTCTCTCTACCTTCCCTGTTTCATGGCACTCTGAGTTCCTGTTACAGTATTCTGTTTACACTGTTAGCTTGAGAATGGAATACATTTTGCTTTGTACCTAGCTTTGAGTATGTCTGTGTTTCCCAATTAGATCACTGGCTTCTTTAAGACAGAACCCATGTCTTATTTGTCTTCTTACTAACTTAGTGCTTAAAGATATATATCTTTTTATAAATAATATGTTCATAATAGTTGAATGTTAACTACATATTAATTACCCCTGCCTATTGAAGTTCTAGACTTGCTTTAAGGCCTATCTCAAAAGCTCTCTCTTTCAAGAAGTCTTTTCTGATCTCTAATGTGTTGTCATTTCTCTTTGACTCCCTACAGACTTCCTTGTACCACTTCTGTAACACTTATTTCACCTTGATGGTAGTTATTTTATAATAGTTTGGCCTTAACTGTGTGCTTCTTCAGGATGGGAACCATGTCTTCCTTGGCTCTGTACCCTTGGGTACAAAGGTTTACACATTTGTTTGTTCATTCATTCATTTCATAAATATAAATGAGCATCAACTATGTGGAATCTGTTCTAGGACTGGGGTATAAAGCAAATAAAATAGGCATGGCCTTTATTCTCATGTAGCTTAAAATCTCAAGGGAATTTTGATAAGTAGAAAATTAAAGCTCAGTGCTTCGATGTGATAGAGAGACCATGAGATCATTTGACCTGATTCAGGGAATCAGAGACTTCCACAAGGAATAAAGTAAGAGCACACACAAAGGTTAGGAAATGGGAGAGAAACTGGTATACTTAAGAAGCTAAAAGAAGTTCAGGAGCTCAAAATGGTTCAAATGAAGAATGCTTCAAATTTACACTATGCTTCTCTCCCTAGAAAGCAAATCTAAAGGGCAAAAACACAAAAAGGGACAACCTAAGTTCATATATATGGCTAACCTAGAGAGAAAATCCTGTATTCTACTGCCCTGATCAGTTCTCTTTCCACTAAATATTTCTTTCTATTTCTGCATTTCATTCAGTATTGTGACAGGGTTCTGCCTGTAGAGCCCCATCTGTCCCTCACAGATGAGAATAAAACTACCAAAACATGATCTGCTTGGGGAGGAGAAGTAGCCAGTCTCTCAAAGGAGAAGGACCAAGAGCCTTTTCCTCAATGGGCTTTTATTGGGTCGTTTGCATAGGAATACAGGCTCATTAATTATTATCAGGCAGTAAGGCTCAAACAATAGATAACAGTACAAAGAACTCTGAGGGCCTACTTTGAGTCAGGGTCAGATAGCTAAAGAGCAATAAAACTTTGAGGAACAAACTCCCTTCTTGCTGGGACCCTTGTCATTTAAATGAGAGCACTCTTAGCAAAGCAGGTTTCACAGGACTTTAGGAATTCTTTCTTACACCAGACCACCCAGGGAGTGGCTCTGGCCAGCACAGGGCTGTACCGCCCTCCCTCATAGTTTCAGGCTTAAGTGGATTAGAGCCAGGAAGCAGGAGAAAAGGAAGACTTCTCCCAGATGGAAATGGGACTCAGGCTATGTCAGAATAGCCGGGGGTGAGGGTCCATCACCCCTTCTTTGCTGCAGCCCCCCCATGTCCTTCCATGAGGGCCTTCCAAGTGGTCATGCCTGGCTTAGGTCACCCCTCCCTTGAGGGGTCTTACCCATCATTGGCTAACCGACCAAGCATTGGGGGCCAGATATGGATGAAGCAGAAGTGGGGCTCCTGCCAGGGAGATAAGCTTTGTCTCCTCAGTGGCTCAGGTCCTCATGACAGAACAGACCCAGATGAAACTGGTCCCCTAGGCTCTTACTCAGCCTAGTCATGGGGTTGTTACAGAGCAACACAAGGTTCCTTATGTCCGCCGCTTTATGGAAAGATGTCTCTCAAAGCCAGAGATTTGAGAAAAGGAAAGGAAATATTTATTTAATGCTATACAGAGTTAAAGTAGTGACCTAATGTCTTCATTAAAATATCAAAGTCCTTTAGGATACCCACAGTGCTTTCTATCTCCCTCTGCCCTAATTCAGGGTACCGTAATTCAGGAAGAGAAGCACACATCCGAGATCCAGGTTCCTGACACCGTTCAGCTGTGTCATTGTCCAGGCAGAATCTCTAATTAATCCAAAGCCATGTGGCACCTTCTCATGGCCTACTGTCAAGAGTCCTTTCCCCCTTCTTCCAGGCCAAGTATCTCTTGCTCCCAGGCCACACAGCCAAAGGGAGCACCCCAAAGCTGCATGGTCCTTCTTCTACCAAAGCTGTGGGGAAGGGGTCCCCACTCTGGCAAAACCTTGTGGCTCTCCCTCTTCACCAAAGCTGCAGGGGTCTGCACTCTGTTGAAACTGCATGGAATCTCCCTGGCAAAGCTGTGAGAGGGTCTCCACTCTGCCAGAAGCTCATGGCTCTCTCTTCACCTAAGTTGCAGGGAGGGGGTCACCACTCGGCCAAAGCTGAGTGGCAGTTCTCTGCTAAAGCCACATGGTGATTCTCCCTCACAGGGCTGCTAGGATCTTGACTCTGCCCAAAGTTCATCGTTCTCTTGTCAATGGCTGCCACGCCTGGGTTTAAATCCCCGAGCCAGTCCTCCTCTACAGCCCCATTTCCGACTCCTCCTACAATTGGCTACACTTGCCAGCACTCCTGTATCCTTCCAGCTTTACTGGGCTGCCATAGTGAGTCTGGGCAGGTGTGGCCCCATGGTGTGGAGCCAATTGTCTCCAAGCTTTCACTCAGGCACCGCAAACAGGGGGAGTTGCCCTCCAGTTCCATCTTGGGTGGATGTCACTCCCTTCTCCCTGGCTCAAAGAAAGGCCACAGCTATTCAACATATCTATGAAACCAGCTAAAGGTTATAGATATGTAAAATAACTGTTCTGGAGGTTATCTGCAAAACTGTTGCTATGCAAAACAACTCAATGGCCCTGCTCCATTTGTCCCTTCCCTCAACTCACACCTGAGGGGGGAAGGGGTGAGGACATCTTATATGTCTTTCTAATATTTCCTGAACAGCCTGAGTTCTGGGCCCCATTCCAACTCCCTTTTTGGGCCCCCCTTCTTGGCTGCACCCTGTTACAGGGTGGGGGTTGCAGCTCCTAAAACCAGGAAGAATGGTTCCCAACACAGTATCAAGACTCTTTTTACTCATCATATTCATTGAAATCTGTTGATGCAGAAAATAAATATATGCAAACATTTGATATAATTTATGTCTCCTTAAGTCATTAATATATTTCCACATGCTAGATGAAGTGTTCTCTCTGATTGTTCATCCTTAAGTAAGAGAATAACTTAACTCCAAGAATCATATGTGGAACTTTGCCACAAATAAGTTGGAAAGTAAGTACTTACAAGTAAGTAAGTAAATATGTGGGGAACAACCTTACTGTCTATAAGAACATAGACCCAAAAGTACCCTGAATGAAGTTGATTTCAGGAAATCAGTGTTTACAGGGCTTTTTAAAAAAGATTCATTTATTTATTTTTACAGAGGGGAAGGGAGGGAGAAAGAGGAGAAATATCAATGTGTGTTTGCCTCTCATGCATCCCCTACTGGGGACCTGGTTGCAGGCCATGTGCCCTAGACTGGGAATTGAACTGGCAACCCTTTGGTTTTCAGGCCAGCGCTCAATCTACTGAGCCACACCAGCCAGGGCAGGGCTTTTGTTTTTGCCCATCTACAAAGTTTCGATGAGGAAGGAGAGTGGCCACACAATTTGTCATCCAAGTTGGGACACTTTGAGAGTTAAATTGCAAACTCATAATAACTATGCACTGAAAAATGCAGGAGAAAACTGGCAACACCCAGATAAATTGTGACATATAATCATTCCATCTATAACCAAAAGTTTTGCAGATTTAGAAATCTTAATGTTCAGGGTTCCTCTTTTCTTTGCCTTTATTCTAGATCATATTTTACTGAAAATGCTCTGAAAAAAGTTGGTGTTCAAAGAATGTTGTTAACTTTATCCTAGGCAACAGGAGAACCATGTCCCCTTCCCTCACTCCTAGCACACTGAGTCCCTCGTGTCTAATTTAAAAATCCCTACATATCGGGCAACTGCACAGCCAATATTCATGAGTACAATGAAATAAGCAACATCTTGTATCTATATATTGTTCTCTGTCCCTGGATTGTTAATATTGGTCTTGGATGCTCATTTAACCCCCTTGTAATTTGTTGAGTGATAAGATCAACTGACACAAAACTCCCAAATTCCTTGTAATTTTCTGGGTTGTAGAAGTGTCTCTTTTTCTAATGGGGTGACTTTGAGTGGGCTCCTGCATGGGGGCTGGTTGCCAGAAAGACCAAGCCATGATTAAAGCTTGAGACTTTGAGTCTCACCTCTCCTTCTCTAGCAAGAAGAGGAGGGCTAAAAATTGAATTAGTAATCAATCATGCCTACATGATGATGTCTCTATAAAAATCCCTAAAGTATGGGGTTCAGGGATTTTCCAGATGGGTGAATGCATCCATGTGCTGGGTGGGTAGTGTATTCCAACTCCACAGAGACAGAAGCTCCTGTGCTCGGAACATTCACAGACCTTCCCTTGTGTATCTCTCCAAGTAGTTGTTCATTTGTACCCTTTAAAACGTTTTTGTAATAAATCAGCAATAGTGAGTAAAACATTTCCAGGCTTCTGCACCTTGTCTAGCAAATTATAAAACCCAGGAGCAGGGTGGTAGGAACCTCAGATTTGTGGCGATGTCAGTAATCAGTTGTGGGTAACTGGGGAACCACTGGTTGCAACTGGCATCTGCAGGAGGGGGCAGGTTTTTGTGATGGAGCCCTTAGCCTGTGAAGTCTGCACTGACTCCAGACAGTTAGCGTTAGAATTGCTTGGCATGAAAATACACACATCTGATGTCAGAAGTGTGACTATGAGGAGAGGAACATAGTGAGTTTCCCAGATCGTAAGCCTACAGAACTACTTAAAACTCTAGATCACCATTGTCCAGTAGAACTTTCTGCACTGACTATCCAGCAGAGCAGTGTTAAAATTTATAACCAACACAGGAATGGGGAGGGCCTGTGGGAAGAGCTATCGCACCATGTGTTTGGTCACAGAAACCCTACAGAAAGAACTCTCTATAGTTCCAACAGAGCCCTATGGGATAACCACCCCACCCTTAACTTCCTCTTTCCCTCTGTAAAAGGGGCTTCCTGTTTTTTCCTGGCTCTAGTTTGTGCATGTGACTCATCATGTCTGCATGCATCGGATTGTAATCCCTTCTTTCTTCTGAATAAATTATTATTTTTTGTGATGGAATAACTAGCTGATTTTATTTTTATGGTTGGCAGGAGCCACTAGCCACATGGACTATTGAAGAGTTGAAATATGGCTAGTGTGACCAAGGAATTTTTAAATTTTATTTAATTATCATTAATTTAAAAGTAGATTTAAACAGCTACATGTGCCTAGCAGCTACCACATTATGTAGACTCCCGGGAGTAACAGGACAACAAGTGCATGGTACTAAGATAAAACTAGAACATCTTTCTTTTGTCTATTTGTCCAGTGTACGCTCACATAGCCAGGATCCTACTAGGCCAAGGGCTCAGTCGCTCCTTTGGTTTAACTCCACCGCAAGAATCAGTTTCATCTCTATTAAATACAGGGAAAAGAAAGATCTTAAAATATACAAGTCAGCAGTATTTGCAAAATAAAACATTGAGTTGTCTATCCATTCTACCTGAAAAACTATGGAAAGTATTTATACTAGTTGAAAGGATGATGAACATAATCACAAGACTTCATTCCATCATATACAATACAACACTTCAAAATTTCCAAAGTCCTATTTCTTCCAGAGTCTTGTATAAAAGGGTCTTAAGGTCCCAAAGCTCTATCTCTAGCATTTTATTCCTTTTCATGCAAAAAAGGACAAAGCTCAAAGTAATTGACATTTAGATTTCTCCATTTCATCAATTGTTTCATCAATTTTTCGGTTCTCATTAAAATCTTTGTATCTATTCTATGGCTCTTACTGCTTTCTATTTTGTGTTAGCTGTGTAACTAATGCAAAACAGTAAGAAGTGGATGCCAGGAAAGACAGATACAATAATCTTATCTATCCTATTGGTGAGTAAGTATTTTGAGGCCAATGACTGCATTTTCCATAGTGCCAGGCACAGTTCTTGGCACATAGTAGGTTCTCCGGAAATGCTTATTAGATAATTTAAAAATATTGTGTGTAGATGACTCACATTCTGCACAAATTAAGTTTCTGAAACATGAAGTGGATAAGGTAAATTCTTAACTCTGATAGCAAGCCTACTGTCAGAGAGGCATGGGGACACAGGAGGGCCTTCCACCTTCAGTGCCATGTAGATCAGTAAAGCAGATGACGTCATTGAATGTAGCTTTGACAGTAAGGTAAACTGATTTTTTTTCTCTCAGGATTGCACACTAGTACAATTCTTCTGGAAGTTAATATGAAAATATCTATCAAAAGGCTTTGATGTAATACTTTTGTATTTGAGACTTTATTTTAATAAAATATTTTTTGATCACATTATGGAGGTACGACTGACATACAAAAAGCTGTACATATCTAATACACACAACTTGATGAGTTCGAAAATAGATATAACCATGAAACCATCACCACAATCTGTACCATAAACACATAACATATGTCCAAAAGTTTCCTTCCCTTTTTTTATTTACTATTTTTATGTGTGTGATAAGCTCAGACAATATAAGATCTAACCTCTAAGCAAATTTTTAAGTATATGCTATAGTGTAGTTAACTACAGGCACTATGCTGCTTGGGTCTCTAGGTCTTTTTCCTCTTGCAAAACTGAAAATTTGTACACGTTGATCATTACCTCCCCATTCTCCCTTATAATTCACTTAATGTCAAGAATATAAAATCTATATTAGTATGCAATGTGTGATTTAACATTAATTATTTTCTCTTTTTTAGAGGTAATTATGACTATAAGAGATTCAGAGGAACAGTCAAACTTCTAGAAAGCCAAACTCTACTAGATTACATGTTTTGTTTGTTTGGTTGTTTCTGTTTTCTGAAAAGTGAGAAGTAGATAATTTAGCATGTCTTAATTCAGATTTTGATTTTGAACAATAAGCTTAAAAATCCAAGATTTTTGTAACTGGAAAAGTGAAGACTGGTCAGTGGTAAGTTCTAAATTGAAGAGTACCAAAAATATCAACACAAAAACATATATGTATATGTATACACTTATATATATGACCACTATACATATTTATTTTTAAAATGGGTTGTATAAAAGAATAAATATTAGCCTTCCCAGGAAAATGAAAGTTAATATAAGCAACAGGTCAAGGATATATTTACATTATAATGGAAAGTCTTATGTTCCAGCGTAAGTCTTGCTTCTTCAGACTTTCCTATGACAAACTTTGATTGCTTTCTGCCTAGCAGATTCAAAAAGTGGTCAGTATTTGCATAGGCCATAGAGGAGAAGCAAAAGAAAATAGCAAGTGGGATAATGGGATGTTTGGGAAAACCCAGATGTAGCTGTGCAGGTGATGTTGTAGCTTTGTCAATCTTCTTAGTAATTCAAATTCCCATCAATTCGAAATTCATTATACAAAGCTTTGCACAGAGCAGACAATCAATAAGCATTGAAAGAATTAAAAGCATAGGGTATTCATGTTTCATCTATTCAGACAACTTGTCCTTTACAGTTTTTTTTTTTTTTTTCCAGGTAAAATTTGCCTTTTTCCAACAAGGTATAATTTTAAGGTACCAGCTAAAAAGGAGTTAAAATTGTAAAGAAATTTGAGAAAGATATAAACAGCTTTTTTTTTTTTTTTTTTTTTCCTGGAGGACTTGCCATTTAGAACTGCAGGTGATTTTAATGCCAGGTATCCTTGGTGGCCAGAGACTCATGAAAGCACGGAAGCTGCAGAGAGCAGGGTTCAAGTGCTCCCGAGGGCTGGGCTTGTAGCTTTCCGCTCATTATGGAGGCAAGCCTTGAGAGCCAGTCCCCTGTCTGAGCCCAGCGCACTGCCTTGGCAGAGTGAGAGAGAGAAAAGGTAGAAGGATCTGAAGAGTATAAAATGGAAGATACTTAGTGATTAAATGTAAGGGATCCAATTTTTTAAAAAATTTATGCTTCATTTGAGCATGAAGAGAGCAGCTGGACAACATATCGTAGGCCAGTAGCTAGGCTGAGGAAACGGGTAGAAGATAACATTGAATGACACTTTCTGTGCAGAGTTCTTGGAGATATGAACCCTATGAGTAGTTGTCCAAATTCCTTCACAGTTGGTTTTGATAACATCAGAAAGATTATTCTTCCTTCGTTTCTTCCTGATTTCTCTGACTCTTCTCTTCTAGGCCTCTGGGGGAAATGCAGTGGTGGTCATAATCATGTCTAACATTTCAGAATCAGTTTTAACTTAACCAAGACTGTGTGCATGGAAAGAATAAGGGCTTTGGAGCCAGAGAAATTTGTGCCTGTTCTAAATTTTCACTGCTCCACTATTACTCCACTGCTTCTAAATTATGAGTTTGTGGGCAGCAGCTTAACCTCTCTGTTTCTCAGTCTCCTGGGATAGAAAAGGAGGATCAACGTTACCCACAGCTAAGGATTACTGTGTGCATAAGCCCAGTGCCCACCGCACAGTAACCACATAGTGAATTTCAGTTGTTAATGTATACTCAACAAATAATATGCTTCCAGATCTTTATTTACTACACTTAACACAGAAGTCTTGCTTTCAAAATCAAGGTAAAAGCAAAGGTAGATAGTGCAGTATAATAAACAACCCTAGGCAATAAAATAGAAATAATAGGAATAACAGTAAATAGCATAGGAATCTAGGGAAGAAAGATCATAGGAGTAAGCCGCTTTCAAACCTCCTATTTCCTTTGACCCTCACTATGATCTGTTATGGAGGCAGGGGAGGTAATGAATGTATTTCACGGGGTGGAAAAACTGAAGCACGCTCAGGACCCAGCTCCATTTCATCTATTATAAAATAAAGTGACAGACTTAAGAAAATTCTGAAGTTTCTTTCAAGGCTGCCATTCTATTATTCTTTGACTATCCTAAATTAAGCCTACTCGTTACTATGAGATTTGTTACCAGAACTCTCATTTCTTGTTTCTCAGCCCAGAACGTGTGCATGGCCCAGAAGTACCTAGGATGTAGGAAAAATTTGCTTCAAAGAAAAATGAAAATTCAAGCTGTGCAGAAAGGTGCTTTCTCCTTTTCTACTGGCATCATTTTCACACGGGATTAAATCTTAATACAATGACCTTGGCAGTGTGTGTTCAAGTGTGCTCATGCGTGAGTAACAGTTTCCATCTTTAAACATCAAAGCACATTCACTCTATTGTAATTATACTCAGTTCCTACGAACTTACTGATATTTATTCGGGTCTCTTTCAGCCTCCTCCACAGTCAAGCTTTCCTCCATGCCAAAAGAAACAAATCTTTGTACCTCCTAGTCTCGCTTCCTTGCTTTTTAGTTGTTTACCACTCTACTAAAATGTCAGTCATGCTTTCCAGAATAAATAAAGTTGAAGTTTTCCTCTTCTGCCAAAAGACAAAATAGACACCCTAGCAGAACAGCCAATTACACACTTAGAATACTAAAAGTGGAAACCAAGTATTTGTATTTGCGGGTGTCTCGGTGTATATAGGAACATACACTATGCCTCTAGTTTACTTTGTGGTTGACTTCTTTAGGCTCCAGTTTCACCTGAGGTCCAAAGTGGCCTCAGCTCCCCAAAGACCTTAGGGCCTTATTTTGTTCCGAGAGACAATGCCATAGCAATGTCATGTTTGCCTGGTTACAATACTTCCACAGAGGCCAACATATTCCTAGCCAGGTTTAGCAGGCACTGAATTTGAAATAACTATAGTATCTCTGTTATTTGGTTCTGACTGCTGTTATTTAACGCATCTGTCAACAAGGATGTATAATAGTAAATCCCCATTATATAATTAAAGGGAAATATACTTGAGTAAATTTTTAAAAAGGATAAATTACATTTGCATTAAAGGCAAACAATTGCTTTAAGTGTGCTAAGTCATCATTTAAAAAAATCTACTACTTTATTATACTCATTAAATTATAAGCACCTTCATGTGTGTAAGTTGTTCTTGTTGGCCTCATCCTGCACTTAGAGTAGGAGATACAGAAGAGATGTTGTGTGATCCACATAAACGTAAAAAAAACCATGACATGCTATAACAGATACTATATAGTGCAAAAACCAGAGGCCTTGAAGAAGTTTTCACAGTATGGTTCTTTTAATTAAAAACTGCGATGTGAACAAGTCATCAATTTTCTCCTGTGTAAGAGTGGTGATAATAATAACATCCTCAATGTCTTATTGTAAAGATTTATTGTGACAATTAAATGCAATTATGCCTGATATGCCCAGTAAAATACTTGACACATAATAGGTAATCAATAAAGTTTATTAAATTTGAACTCATTGAATTTAAAAGAACATATTGGAGAATGGGCATGAGAAGTTTCTCAGAAGATATAAGTATTGGAGAACAATTAGAACAACTGAGGGAGAGTGTGGCTTTGTACCTGGGATGAAGGAAGCTGGCAACATCTCACAGGTAAATGATGTCCAAAGGCAGAAGAGGGGAAGCTTGGCAGGAATGAAAGGTGAGTGCAGGTCAGGGGCTGCGGATATTTTGATGAAACTTTCTGCTTGGTGAGGCCATTTTCTGCAAAACAAATTAATAAAGTGATATTTATAAATGTATGTAAATGCTATTAATTAAATTAAAATTTTAAAGTATTTCTGAATTCATGGTAGCTTTATTTATTTTGAATTTTTTATTGTTGCTCATGTACAGTTGCCTGCCTTTTCCCCTCACCACTTCTGCCAACCCCAGCCATAGTAGCTTTATTATTATTATATATTTTTTATTAAAAGATGCTAAAAAGTAAAACTACTGTGCCCTGGCTGGTGTAGCTCAGTGGATTGAGCGTGAGCCTGTGAACCAAGGGATCGTGGTTCAATTCCCAGTCAGGGCACGTGCCTGGGTTGCGGGCCAGTTCCCGGCAGAGAGACACATTGATGTCTCTCTCCCTCTCTCCTTCCCTTCCCCTCTAAAGATAAATAAATAAAATGTTTTAAAAAAAGAAAAACTACTACATATACAAGGAAACATATTTTGACATTCAAAAAGGATTGTAGTATTGTGTTGGAAACCAGTTGTTCAGATTGATAGCAACTGACTTACGGACTGCAAAACTTAGTGTAAGATCTGCCACACCCAAGAAATTCCATGTTTCAGGTTAGACAGCCTGTGTGTTTCCCAATAGATCTAACAGCATACTTTCATAGTAGCATGTAGAAATTATATGTGAACTTTACACACTTATATATTAAATTTTAAAATTTCCCCTACTGAGGATGTGAAAATGGCATCACATTAATTATTAAAACATGTAGCAACCACACATAAGGCCACATGTGGACTGAGGCTGAAACAGACGAACTGTGGCATGAAACATTTAAAAAAGCAATCAAGAATAGAGACATTGAAAAGTCCAAAGTCCTAAGGGATATCCTTCTTGAAAGAGAATGGTTTTCTGGGTCTTTGTCTATTACAGAGCTGAGCTGAGTTGGTGCCTGAGATTAAAAGTTGTTTATCTTTGTACAGGTTTTAGGAGGTCACAGTGGGAGTTTCCGGCCTGCAGTCAGAGCGGGCAGTAGGAATCAGAAGCTTCGTGTTCTACAATAATTCACTGGACTGTGTATTTGTTCTTTATACATTTTTCTAGGTATGTATTGTTTCCTAACTGAAAAATAAAAGAGCTTAATTCTGGGGAAAAAAAAAAAAAAAACACCTTAGGATTCTATTATCATTTGTAACTCTGTTGCTAACTCCTACTCTCCCTTCCCTGCTACCTTATATATTGGTAAGAGATGGGTAAGAATTGCTGCCTCTCAAAATGTTAAGCTTCTTTAATAAAGATGTATTTACTTGTGATGATAGGGAGGGAGTAGTCCACAGAAATTATGAGGGATAGTAAAACTTAACTTGGTTCCTCTTGCTAAAATATGTAGTAACTTGCTGTTAAATGTGGGTTTATAGGGAAATGTCAGGAACACAGCACTCTGCAGTGATGACGGATACATGACATAATCTGTTGTGATATATTCTGCTTGTCACAAGTGGACCAAGAAGTTCCAGAAAAAAAGTAAATCAACATTACAAAAGGCACACTAGAACTCCAAAGGGACTAGATGAGAAGCTAAAGAAAGAGACGAAGTCAAAGATTGTCTGTGTTTGTCAGAAGAAAATACAAAATACCCAATATACAACTTAGGCAGCATCAACACCTCTCTGGCAAAACCTAGCATGACATTGAGGAGGCTGTATCCACATGTTCCAGGCAGTGGTTGGCACCAAGGAGAGGCTTTCCCTTGGTGGAGTTGGGAGAGGTTAGGAGATGCAGGTGACACGGTGAAGCAGCCTTCAGGGCTCAAGAGACAAAGCCTTCTTCCTCCTAAAACGTTGCTAAAGTGAACCTTAAAGAGTGCTTGAGTGAATGTTTGCCTTATACTCATATCTGCTAATTAGAAGGGAAAATTTTCTACAGGAGGCCAGAAAAAGATGTGTTGGGGGGAACGGTTAGACATTTGTGAAAAGTGGAAAAAGTATGAAATAGGTGAGAGAATGGCAGAGAGTTGGTGAGGAGAATAGGCAGTATGGAAAGTTCAGTCAGATGGTTTAGTGGCCGTTGTGTTGTCTTATTTCCTCCAGTAGATCATCTGAAGATTTAGAGATGGACAACAAGACAGTTCTCCCAACTTTGATATTTGGTCTGGCAGGTACAATGGAAGAACAGCAGGGTAAGAAAATGGAAAGCATTAGAAAGAAAAAGGGGGAGAAGTGATGGACCAGAGGATGTCAATCAGGAAAGGAAGGAATGAAGACAAAATGGAGCTAAGAGAGAGAGAGGAAGTAGAGAAGTCTGTAAATTGGAAGTATCAGGAAATGGAAGAGCAAATTGAGAGTAATTGATCAAAGGTTATGTTCAGAGTCTGAGGCATGAAAATATTTTCAGAGTTGGAGCAATGCTAGGTGACAACAAGTTCCAGGATGTGTCTACGGAAATGGGTGGCTGAAGTAAAGAAGTCATTAGAAATAAATATGTTGAGGAAATAAATGTCCAGAATGTCAACCGTGAATATGATATTATCCCAAATAATGGGCAGATAGAAAGGAAGTGAGGTCACCAAATGAATCAAGAGCAGTGGTGAAGAGAGGTCAGTAGTTGACAGCAAGCAGAAGGGTGTGAAGTAGTATTGCTAAACAGAACCATCACCATAGAAGCAGGGAAATTTTTTTGTAAGAGGGTGGAAGAGAAATGATCTGAAATTTAGTGTGGAACAAACATACCATTTTCTTTTGTTTATTTTATTTTATATTTTTTATAGTTGTTCAAGTACAGTTGTCTCCATTTCCCTCCCACCAATCCCCCCCACCCCAGCCATCCCTACCTCCCATCCTTGATCCCACCCCCCTTTGGTTTTGTCCATGTGTCCTTTATATGTGTTCCTGGAAAACCCTCTCCCTTTTCTCCCCATTATCCCCTCTCACCTCCCTTCTGGTTACTGTCAATTTGTTCTTAATTTCACTGTCTATGGTTATATTTTGCTTGCTTTTTTGTTTTGTTGGATTAGGTTCCACTTATAGGTGAGATCATATGGTATTTGTCTTTCTAATAAAAAGCACCGCATTGGTGAGGCTGAGTTGGTACTTAGACATTTTTTTAGAAAGTTTTAAATAGAAAACAAATTAACACCTCACAAATGATATGTACTTTGTTCTCTTGCTTGTATATTTTCTTTAAATCATGTTTCTGCCCCCTAGTTTATCACAGTTTTAGGGTCTCCACTGTTTTGCTCCGTGCCTAGTAGAGTGGCTTACTTGATTGTACAGCTCTGAATATATCATCACAGAGCATATAATATGCCACACCCAGCTCCTTGTGACTCACAATTTCTTAGGAAGATTGAGAGACACTTAATCACTCAACTACACTTAAGCAATGTGATATTTTATTACTAAAAGCCCATGGGATTATGGTTACTATGTATACAACTCTTGAAACAGGGCCATTGAAAGAAGAAAGAGTTGAACCAAGCCTCTGCCCTTGACAGCTTCACTTATTTACCAATTTATTCTCGTTTATTGAATAAATCTTTTTTGTTATGTGCTGCTAGATAGATATAAAGGTGATTAACGCCTAATCTCAGTCCTTGAGAGACCATGGTCTAGTGATATAAACAAATAACTACAGATCTTTGTTAAGGGTTGTAATAGAATACTGTACAAAGTATTATGACTGTCTATGAGGGAAGGCTGCAGAGAACTTCATGAAGTTGACATTAGAAAACTTACACTATGTGTAAGAGAATTTTAGGTAAAGAGCCAAGCAGTTTAAGTGGAAAAAAAAAAAAAAAAAAAAGCACAGCATATAGGAAAGAATAAAGAAATTAGCTAGGCTTTAACGTAGGGTATGTGGAGGGAAGAAACCAGAGATAGCAGTGGGAAGGTGTAGAGGGGGCAGATCCTCAAGGGCTAGAATGTCATGCTAAGGAGTTTTAATTCTAATCTATAGAAAATCAAGGCCATATAGGATTTACAATAGTTTTAGATGGCAACATGAATTGAGAATAGAGCTTAGGGTACGGAAAACTTAGAGCTAAAAGATCACTTAAAAGATTGTTACAAAAGAAAAAAAAACTTGCTGTGCTAAAGAAAAAAACAGAGAAAGAAAATAGGAGATGTTTAAAAGGTAGAATTCATCAGACTTGATGAATGAAATGTATGTTGAAAGTGAGAAAAAAAGTAGAGAAATTCTAGAATGACCCAAATGGGTCTGACTCAGGTGGACTTGGTGTCTCGTGGTGGAATTAGTTATGATTAGAAACACGGCAGGAGATGGCATTTGAGTTGGAGGATGAAGAAGAATATGTTATACTTGCTGGTTATGGAGGGGGATGAAAATATCACTTTTAAGAACGGATTTGAGATGGCTGTGAGAACTCCCAGCAGTTGTGTCTATGAAGCAGATGGTACAGGAGTCTGGAATTCAGGACATATTTCAGGCTGAAAGTATAATTTGGAAGTCAGTGTCTAGGTTTTCCTCAAGGCTATGAAAGCAGGTCTTAGACAGAAGGCACAGAGTTCAGATGTTCAACCTGAGAGGCTTGCAGTGAACTTCAGAGCATCCATAAAACAGATACAAATGAAATTATTTTCCTCTTTAACTTCTTTCCTGCTACTTTGAAAGTTATCTTTGTTGAAAAGAAAGAAGAAAAAGAAGTATTGTTTCCTAACAACACAAGCAGGATAGAAGCGGATGCTACCATACAGTCAGGTAACATACAACCATCACTGGATGAAAGATAGTGAAGTGGTGGAAAGCCTGCCCTATCCAGAGGAAACAGCTCCTACACCATTCCCAGTGATTGTTGGCCTGGAGAGACACAGCCCCAGTGTCGCCTAATCTTCTGACATGTCAAAGAGTACCAGAAACATGGTATTTTTATGGAAAAATTTCAGATGTTAAAAACCCCATGTATAAATTTATTTTTTCAACACATATGTTGTGAGTACCAAGTTTGTGCCAGGCACTATTCTAGGATCTGAAGAATCCTAGGAGATGAAGCCAGAGAAGTAAGGGAGAAGGGGATCCTACAGGGCCTGTGGCCATAGTGAGGGTCTGCTCTTTTCCCAGGTGACATAGAAAGCCAAAGTATGTTTGAGCTGAGGAGTGACTCTGTGCTTGCTATGCTGAGAGTATACTTACTTCTACAGAAGAAGAGAAGGAATCTGGAGACCTGAGAGGAAGCTACTGTAGTAGCCATGGCTAAAAATGATGGTTACTTAGACAAGATGGATAGGGAATGGAAGTAAAGAGACAGAGTCAGATCTGGAATGTATTTTGGAAGTAAAGAAAAAATAATTTGCTGACAGATTCACACCCTTGTGAGAGAAACAGCCATCAAACAAAGCTCCTGGGACTTTCGGCCTGAGCTGTAAGGATGGGTTGTCATTAACCAAGATGGAAAAAACAGTGATCTTGGGATGGGACAAAAAATAGGAGCTCAATTTTTTACCTACTAGGTTTGAAATGCCTATTAGATCTTTAAGTGGAGTTGTCAATTAGGTGATTGGATATCTATGTTTAGAATTCAGGGGAGTGATCCAGGCATGGCATATAATGCACAGAATCATAGCAGTTAGACTAGATGTTATCAGGAAAGTGAGAATTGATAGAGAAAAGAACAGGACAAAGGACTGAGGACAAAAGCACTGTATTTAGAATTTGGGGAGATGAGGAAGAGCCAGCAAAGCCAACTGAGAAGACACAACCAATAAAGTAGAAAAAAACAGGAGAATATGGCATTCAAGAGAAGAAAGTGCTTTAAGAGGAAGGAAGTGGGCAACTGGGACATAAGTTGTTGCCACTCCCAAGAAATGACCATTTTGCAATATGAGGATCATTAATGACCTTGATAAGAGAAGCTTTAATACAGTGATAAGTTGGTAGTGACAGAAACCTAATTGAATAGGTTCAAGAAGAGGAGGAAAAATTAGACCCAATAAGTGTACACAAATCTTTTGACAAGTTCTAAGGGAAATAAGAAAATTGAATGGGGAAGTGGCTGAACGTAAAAATGGGTCAAGAGAGGAATTTTGTCTTTTTGAAGATCAGAGGAATTATAGTATATCTGTATGTTTGTAGGAAAGATCTAACTGAGAGAAAAAAATTGATGATGCAGGAGAGAGCATGGACAATTGTAGGAAGAATGTCTTAAAGTAGGAGATGCAATAAGAAGCTGGGAGTTTTAACAAAAAGTGCATACCACATTCTGGGTCCAGTATGCAGACTGTCTGTTGACAACATCTACACACTATACCAGTTCATATGGAAAATACACTGGACATTGTGGGTCCTTCATAGCAAAACAAATGCTTCATTTGGAAACACTACCAATATTCAGATTATCTTCAGTGTGAACATTGCTGGTTCAAAGCTGCTGCCTCATAATTGACGGGACTTGGAGGGAAACACGTGTTGTGGAAATAGTCTGTTGGATTTGATTTGGAAGAAAGAAATAAAGATAAACCCTAACTGACTTCAAATTGTAACATCCACATTAGAACTGCTTACATTTCTTTGGAAAATTTTGGTCTTAGCCCATGAGAAATAGATAGCTACATCATTTTCAGCTACTAGATTAAAACTACTGACACTTCTCAAAGAAACTGATTTATCTCTTAAGTACGTACTGATATCATCATAGAAAATTTTCTTGTGAGTCCCTTTTGGAAACAGACTTGTCACCTATTTGAAATAGTTAATACTTTCTTTGTTAAGCAGCACTTCAACTAGAAGGAAGATCATTAGTGTTCTGTGCAGAAGATTGACCACCTGTGATCCTTGACAGTCCCTGACTGGCTGCTTTAGAGAGCAGCTTGCCAAGGGGCATCATGCCCTACTACTACTTTACCCATGGGAAGAACTGGTATGAAGTGGCCAGCAACCCCAGTTTCTGGCAAAAAGTAGGAGCATGATAAACGGTTGCTAAATTAATGAATAAAATTAGTTCTTCCTACTTTGAAGCATTGTAACCTCCATTAGACTCTGAACTTTGATTTAGCATTTTGTCAAGTGATTTTATTAAGAAATGTGAGTGGAACCTGAAGATTTTTTTTATAACTCGTAAGTTAATTGGGTTTTCAGGGGATGAATATTGATGTACTTCATTGCATTTTAGGTAATATTTTGAATAAAAAGAGCCCACTCTCTAAGCCATTTAAAAGGAAATAGTTAACTCACTATTTGCCTTACTTGCTGGATGTTTCTGTCTTAGGAACCAAGAAGGTTTTCAACTTCTGTCTCTGTATTTTATTTTTCATTGACATATCCAGACTTTTCAAATTTCCTTCCCAGATGCTAAATAAACACTGCCTGACAAAACGTCTCTGTTCTTAAGGTGATCATATGACATGAAATAGTTAAACAGTAAATATATTTATTTATATATTTGTGTGTATAAGAAGTCACTGTGTGTGTATATATTTATTTAAACCACTGTATGCATCTATATAATAAGTATAATAAGCATATATATGTAAATAGTGACTAGTGACTTCTGGTTAAAGATGATAAAAATGAGTATTCATGTCTAATTCTGCTCTTTCCCCAAATGCCAGTAAAGTGACAGTAAAACGCATAAAAAATCAGCGAGAAGGGCAGTGGGTGAGAAGATGCAGATGGGTTTGAAAGGTGACTGATTTAGCAGAAAGTAGAATGCTGAAACCTACCTTATTGCAGACAGAGAAGCCAATGTTTTTATGCTGAGGAATCTCAGAAAATCTTAAAAGCTGGAGGCACCAAAAACCTCTTAAGATGGGGGAATGAGGGTTTGGAATGAGAAGAGGAGCATGGGTTGAAAATCTACTCACTTATTCATTAATTTAGCAACTGTTTATCATGCCCCTACTTTGAGACTCCAAGGACTCTTCTATCCAGAGCATTGAAGTGACTACCCTAACAGGAGGGAGGGGGTAGTAAGTGGAAAAATCAAGCCAGAGTAATTCTAGACTCTAGGATAGATACCAGAAAGTGAAAGAAGAGTAGGAAAGACAAATATTGAATGGTGAGACTCTTGACTCCCTTTCCCCTCAAAGATTCCTTGATGTTGGTAGCCATGCTTGTACCTCTCTGTCCCATCCCAGGAAAGACTTTGGAGGATATCTACCTAGACAAATGAACGGATCTAAGAGAAATGTATTCAGATGATAACATATGGGCTACACTGTCATGTTTCCAAACCAGTAACCCTCTAGTCAAGCCAACGAGAAAAGCAGCCTAGACCACATATACACAGTGTTTTGTGACCAGCTTTTTGGGGATTTACTCTTAAATATTAAAGAAAGTCACAGATCATAATTGAAGAAAGCCTCCAACATGAAAAACAGAGTCCAAAACTAACCACCAAATACAGACAAAACAACCGCTTCAGAACACATACAGACAATGAAATCACCAGAAGAAAACTCCCCACCACCAAAACCAAAATAAAACCTGTATAATTAATTGGATATAAAGAAAGATATTTGACCCATGAAATGACAAAAGGATGCTGGTAAAATCAAAAGACTATTTAAAGAATAAGAGCTGAAAGAAATAAAAAAAGGTCATAGCAATAATAAAAGTGCAATGGGAAGAATAGATGGTCAAGTTGTGGAAATATAACAAAAAGACAATGAGATGAAACTAGCAAGGAAAACATAAAAAGTTTTAGAGAATAGAAATTCCAGGAATAATAATCTAACTAATAGGAGATCAAGGAAGAGATATAAAAAATATTTTAAGAATAATGTGAGAATATGTCCCAAAATTGGAGGACATAAATTTCTGTATTGACTTGTTCAGCACAATAAATAAAAAAAGACTAATTAATGTAAGGCACATTGTAATAAAATTTCAGAGTTGCAAGGTTAAAGAGAAGAAGCTATAACTTTTTAGAGAATAAAACTGCAGTCAAACATAAAGAAATTTGAGTCAGAATGACAACCAAATTCTGGAAATTACTAATCCTAAAACTAGATGACAATAGAGAAAGGCCTTCATATTCTAAGGAAAAGGATTTCAACTTAGATTTTAAAACCTAGACAAACTTTCAGTCAAGTTTGTAGGTAAAAAAAGATTTTTAAAAAATTAATGAAAGAAAATTACCTTCCATGCCCTTCCCCCGCTCCCCCCCCCCAGGAAGCTATTAGAGAATATAGACCATCAAAACAAGAAGAAACACAAGAAAAAGGAAGACAAGGATGCAGGAAGTGGGGAAATCCAATAACAGAATATGCAAAGAGAAATTCTCAGAATCATGGTTAAAGAAGGCCCCCAAAAGACAGAAGTACAGATTGGTAGAAGATAAAGAAGGGCCGCAAAAGGTCTGTCAACTCCAAGGAGAAGAAAAAAAATGAAACTCATAGTTTATTTAATGTCTATTGGTATTTTAAGGAATAGTATGGTTCTGTGTAAAGTTAGTGAAAGGTGCAAAGGAAAACTGAGCAAATGGTAGAATTATCAATGGAAAGAAATATAAAAAGATAATACAAAAGGAAATTTCATAATAATACACACATGATCATCTGCTAACAATATTGATGTAGTAAAATATATAAACACTGAATATTAATTTAAGTAAAAATTATAATATAATTATATTGAGAGCATGAGGCAGATGAGAAGTATTATTGGAGGTGGGAGAATAAGAGAGTTAAATTCTGATCTTCCACAATAGGCGGTCAACAGATAAAGTCTAAAATGGATAAAGAAAGAAAAAGACATGAATAATAGGGATGTGGAAGTAAATACCTGAAGATACAATTACAGAGTTTAAAAATGTCTACCTTTCAGTGGAACGAACACTGGGTCAGGGAACTGCTGCTTCAGGTCCTGAAAGTACTGTTTGGCTTTTAAAACAAACAAATAAACAAACAAACAAATATTTATTTATTATTTGTATATCTTAAAATTCAAATTTAAAAACCACTTATAAAGCCATGTAGGACAAAAGATTTATTGTGAATATTTACTGAAATAATGTGTGTACAGCACATAAAATAGTGTTGATACACCAGAGTATTGATAAATTCTCAAGATATGCTAGATTGTGATATAAAGGTAGTCTCATTAAGAAAACAGTAAATAGTATATAACTTTTTACTCATCATTCCCTAGTAAAACATTCTTTACTATGTGTCGTGGAAGATATAAAAATATGAAACATAATCCTTATATTGAAATAACTTCTAATAACATCCATGACAGCTAACATTTAACTGGCAGTAAATACACACCAGGCATTGTTCCAAGTACTTTAGTTATATTATCTCATTTAATCCTATGAGATAGCTAGATACTGTGATCTTGTCCAGGTCATGGAGCTAATCAAAGATGGAGCCAGGATTCAAACTAAGCAAAAGGCTTGAGAGTCAGTGCTGTTACACACTGTGACAAACTGCTTCATAATCTAGTCGAGGGGAAGAACAACAGAAATAAATAACCTAATAAGGTTTAAGAGAGTTTAACATAGTGCTAGAAGAGATGCCACAAACAAATGCAGGTATATTTTAGGAAAAAAATAAGTGCATTACTGTAGGAGCTCAGAAGAGAGTGGGATCCCTTCAGGTTGATGGTCAAGGAAGAATTTGCAGGAGTTTTTCCTTTTCTAAGGGAGATACATTCCAAGATTCCCAGTGGATGCCTGAAACTACGGATAATTCCAAGCCCTATGTATATATGTATGAGTATTACGGTTTTTCCTATGCATACATATCTATGATAATGTTTATTTTATAAATTAAGCACATAAATTAATAACAACTAATAATAATTATAACAATATACTGTAATGAGTTATATAACTCTGGTCTTTCTCAAAATCTCTCACTGTACTTGCTCTTCTTGTGATGATGTGAGATGACACAATGCCTATGTGTCATAATAACCTATGTGATGATATAGAGTGAGGTGAATGATGTAGGCATTGCAATGAAGCATTAGGCTATTATAAGGGTTACTTGAACACAAGCACTGTGATACTGCAACAGGTGATCCAACATCTAAGATGGCTACTAAGTGGCTAACCAGTAAGTAGGGTATGCAGTGTGGATACACAGGACAAGAGGATGTTGCATCCCAGGTAGGATGAAGGGGGATGGCATGAGATTTCATTAAGCTACTCAGAATGGTGGGCAATGTAAAACTTGTAAATCATTTATTTCTAGAATGTTTCATTTAATATTTTTAGATCATGGCTGACCCCACATAGTTAAAGCTGTGGAAAGCAAAAACTCAGATAAGGAGGAACTACTGAACTTGGACCACGGTAGGTGGGCAGGGGATTCCTTTTGAGTGAGTCAAGATGTGGAGGTGATATACCATATGCTAGAGGACAGCAAGGAAGGTAAATTGACTTGAGCATAGCACGTTTTGTTCATTCACATATAAGACCTGTGAGAGCAAGGCAGAGGAGATATAATGTCAAATTATAAAGGGCCTTGATGGCAGTATAGAAGACTGGTTTATCCTGTGGGAACAGTAAATAATTGTTGAGCATGTGGGAGCTTAATCTGGACATTGTACAATAATCAGCTGACAGGAGAAGAGGTGGGAGGAACAGGTAAGGGCTTAGTGTGAAGTCCCAATGTGAATTATTAACATCCAGGCTGGGGTTAGTGAGAGTGGAAAGGAAAGGCTTAGTTCTGGATGGGAAGAATCATTAAGACTTTAAAAAAATGTTAGATTTGTATTCTCTACCAAGGAGATTTTCAAATGAGAAACAAATGGAACAGATGTGATTAAAATAGAATTAAATGCAAGTAGAATACCTGTTTTTATCGTAAAGTTAGTTTAAATTGCTAGATTTAAACAAATTATAACCAGAATAATAAAATATTTAGCAATTATGATCTTGAATCAGCTGACAGGATTTCTTTAAAAATGAAATAAAAATCTGTAGAATGAATAGTAACATATGTTCAACATGGTAAATGAATAAAAATAGAAAGAAGACTAAATCACAAAGTTTACTCTCCCCCATCCCAGATTTAGTTAGCATTTTGGTTTATTTTTTAATCTCTTTTAAGTATAAGTTTTTTCCATGTTAATACATAGTCAGATTATTATCTTATGTATAGAATTTATAATTTCCATGTTATTTGAATAATTAACATTTTGATAAAACACTGTATATTCCACTACAAATTTATTGGCATACATACCAATAATCGCATAGCATCCAGTAATATGAGTATATGTACTGAAAAGTATTCAGCCAATATAGTTGGATATTAAAGCACATTCTAAATTTTCTTTTTGCATTAATGCAATCTTTTTGCTTTACTCTTTCTATATTGTGGATCATTTCCTTGGGCTATTTTTTTTTCAGATAAAAATCTTTAAGAAAACAGCAGACTATGAAATAAGTAGTCAGTTTAAACATAACTTCTTTTTAAGTGGGGATGAAACAGCTCGACTGCAAAACCTTAGTGAGGCAAAAAAAAAACAAACATTTTTTTTAAAGCCACAAGGCTGCCCTGAAGGAAACAGATAATGACACATAGGAAATACGCATTGCACAAAAAAAACATCTATGGAGGCACAAGCAAGTTTTGATAATTAACATCAGAGGCATAGTATCTTTATGTCTATGTGTTGTTCCATTGCATTTAAATTTATTTATATGTGTTTCCATTTACATTAACTGGGAAAATGAATACAGCGCATTCTAAAGTATATGTGTAATTGTTCTCTTAATTCATTATATTATTGCCTTAAAATTCTAAATTAATGGAAAGAGTAGACATTATTAAAAAGAGATATCTGAGCCAGTTAATTCCCACAGACACTTAGAATGAAAATTCTGCTGCTTGGAGTGAGCAGACTGGATAAATAGCACCTTTAAAATATGGTACCTGCAGGGATTGGCTATTGATTTTGCAGCCTATTATGAAGCGAGAACAGTGTCATGAACTAAGCACAGATTCTATAGTCAGATGACTGTGGTTTAAGTTTCATCCCAATCATTACCAGATGTATGATTTGGGACTAGTTAGGCAATCTTTGAAATCATAACACCTACTTCACAGAGTGGATCTGAGGATTACCAAGATATCAGTGAAAAACTCCCCAGAGCAATGAAGTCCTCACATATCTAAATTCTTGCTGTCATCACTTCTTCCTTCACATCCTTCTGGCTCAGGATGTATAGTGATTCACTGAGCAGGGGGGAAGTCATTGTAGGAGAGCCAGACACTCTCCTCACTAGCTCTGAGACCATGTATCACCAGCTCCTCAGATGGAGCAGTAAAAGCAGGCTGGGGTCAAAACTGCATGGACAATGGAATCTCCTTTGTACTCATTTGGTGGGAAGTTGCATCGGAAGTTCCCATGGATGTCTTGGTAATGGTGAGTACCTTTATTTGATGCTGTGTTTCTTCCAATAGGTAAACAACCAGGATTATACTATCCAAATTAAAAGGTTGATGTGACATGCCTTTATAATTACTTTTGTTATGTTGTCAATTTTCTCATATCTCTAACAACCAGTTTTTGGGAAGTCAGCAAAGTCCACTGATGTTCCATATAGGCTAAGACTATTTGACAAGCTAGGTTAACTCTACTTAAAATTGATTACTAAATTGGGGCAGGGGGTGGGACAAAAAGAAGAAAAGTATATTTGATTTTGCTATCCGGGACATAATGACCTGCTTGGTCTTCCGTTGCCAAAGCCCACTGACTCCAGAACTGAAACCTTCTATCTCATTTTATGGTTTTTAATCAACTTTATGAATGTGTAGTTTACATAAAGCAAATGGAAATATTTCAAGAATTCAGTTTGATGGGTTTTGACAAATGTATACACGATGTAAACACCACCCCAATCAATACATAGAACACTTTTGTTCTCCCCCAAATTTCCCCCTTTCTGCTTTGCAATCAGTCCTCCTACACATTTACACTCCCCACTTTCTATAGACACTAATTTGATTTCTATCACCTTAAACTGGTTTTCTATGTTCTATAATGTCATGTAAGTGGAATGATAGAGTATGAACTCTTATATGTCTAGCTTCTTTTGCATAGCATATTTTTGAGATTTGTCCGTGTTGTTTTATCTGTAATTTGTTCCTCTTTAATGCTGAGTAGTTGCAGACCTACAATTTATTTAGCTATTCAGCTACTGATGAGCATTTGAATTGTTTCTAGTTGAGATTATTATGAATAAAGCAGCTATGAACGTTATGTATAAGTCTTTCGTAGACATGTTTTTATTTTCCCTGGAACAATAATTAGAAATAGAATTGTTGGACTATAAGGTATCTATTTAACTTTATAATAAGTTACCAGAGAATTTTCCAAAGTGATTGCACCCTTACACTCTCAGAAACAATGTTTGAGATTTCTATATCCAGTCATTCTATATCCTCACCAATGCCTGGATTTTTTGTCTTTTTACATTTTAGTCATTCTAGTGGGTGGTAAGTAGTATTTCATTGTGTTTTGACTTGCATTTCCCTGATGAATAACAATGTTGAGCATTTTTTCTAGTGCTTATTTTTGTTATTCCAATATCTTCTTTAATTATATATGTCTTCAAGTAATGGAGGTAATAGATGGGGAGATACCTAGGTGTGAGTGAATGAGGGAACCATTCTTTGAGGTAAAGCAGGCTTGAAGTAGAGAGAAAGATGATGAATAAGAAACTGAGCTCATTTCCATATATTTCCCAGATAAACTAAAAATCATATTGTATGTGTCTTTTATTCTGGAAAATTCTTTCCTCTTTTTCTTACCTACTGAAATTCTCATCTGGCATAAAGTGAAGATTTACTTAAACCATAAGTTAAGAGAGAGAAATGTCTAAATGTTAGAATGGTACTTTCAATCATTTATTTAATATATCTACAGTATTCATTGAATAATTTAATAAATTCCATGATCACAAGGAAGATAGACTGGAAAATCCAATTTAACATATTTGTTCAGTGTCTGCTATGTGCATGGTATTGCACTATGGAGTAAAAGATACAAAGATAAATTAGATATTATGCTTGCCCTCAATAAATTCAATCCCTGTGATTTAGACTCTGTTTCAGTAGCTCATACAGGGTAGAATGGACTAAGAAAGTACCAGCAAAGAGATGATAAGTGCTTTGGAAACACAAGGACTGGTGTATAGGAGGGAGTAAAAACGATACTCCAGAAGTCTTAGAGGAGGGGGTCATAGATGGGACCTTGAGGAAAGATTAATTGCAATTATTGTTTGTTTTCAAAATTAATTCTAATTATTGTTTCAAAATTAATTGCAGTTATTGTTTAAGGTAAGTTTTTTCAAAATTAATTTCAAAGTTAATTTCAAAATTAATTGCAATTATTGTTTGTTTAAGGTAAGTTTTTTTCCTTTATAGCAGACTATTTAGCTTCATATGAGAAAGTACAATTTATCCTAGGGAGATGCTCAACATTTTAGGTAAACAGTTTATTTCACAACTGAAAGAAAAATGGTAGAAAAATACCCAGTAATGAATGCTTCTGAGAAATATTAAGGAAATATTAAGGTAACATGTATAGTGGAAGGAGCATAATTTTAGACCTACTCAGACTTGGGATCTGTGTGCTTGGTCCAGTTATTTTCCCCTCTGGACCTCTGTTTCATCATGTGAAAATGGGTAACAAAATTTGTCCATGGCACTACTGTGATGGTTAACCAGTGAGATTAGGTCTCAAACTAAGAGTAGCACATAGTATGTGAAACTAATATGAAAATTTCTTTCTCTCTTCTCACCCTTGTGCAGTTCTAATGAGCTTCATAATTGGCAATATCATAAATCAAGGCAAACAAAATGCAGATAGGGCTACAGTGGAAGGGGGAAAAAAGGACAATGTTTAAACAAATCTGGATCTTTGTGAATGACCTAATCTTTGCTGAAAAACAAACTCTGTTGGGTGGGGAAAGAATGACTGAATGATCTCAGAATCTCCTTTGGAAATTTTATTTTATTGTTTTATGTTCTCTGTGTCCTTTCTGAGTCAATTTTTTCACCCACCCTTGGTCCTATGTAGCCACTGATCTTCTTTCTGTTACAATAGGTCAAATTTGTCTTTCTTATAATTTCATGTAAGTGAAATCATATAGTATGTATCCTTTATGTCTCACTTCTTTCACTCAGCATAAGAATGTAATGATTCATCCATGTTACTGCATGTATCATAGGCTGTTTTTATTATTGCCAAGTAGTTTTCAATTGTATGGATATACTACTATTCATTCCCTTGTTAATAGACATTTGAATTTTTTCCACTTTTTAATTAGTATGGATAAAATTACTGTGAAGATTTGTAAACTAGTCTTTTTGTAGACATAAGTTTTAATTTCTCTCATGTAACACCTAGGAGTGAAATTGCTAAGTCTGTGTATGCTTAACTTTATAAGAAATTGATGTTCTGTCAAATGCTTTTTCTGCATCTATCGAGAAAAATCATATAGATTTTCTCTTTTAATCTGTTAATATGGTAAAATATAATAACTGAATTTCAAATGTTAAATATTCAGACAACTGGTCCATGATGTATTATCCTTTTTATAAATTGCCTGACTTCATTTGCTTAAGTGTTATTACAGATTTTTGCATTTACACACACATACATATACATATATCAATAATGTATATACATATGTATACATACATACATACATACATATATTATTGATTTGCAAGTAGAAGGTAAGATCCTAAGCCCCAGCTTACCCCTCACAGGCCACAAGGTCAGGGCTGGTTGCTTAATTTTCCTAAACACCAGTTGCCTCACCTACCAGGAAGGTGATACAATTTGGCTCACAGTTTTATGTACATGGGCTTACAGAAATTGCATTATCCTCTTCCTACTACCTTCCCCTCCCCCTTCATTCTTTGTACTCTAATGTGGGGCTCCCCAAGGCTCACCCCACGGGCCTCATGGAGATTCTAACTCTCTGCCTTGGTTACCTCACCTCTGCCATGTCTCAAACATGCCCCAGCTCAGCCTCCAGCACATTTCCATTTCATGCTGTGCATCTCTACACAGACACCCAGCCAAGGCATTTTAAATCAACTGTTGATAACAAAACACATTTGTTATTTCTTCCCTACATTTTAAAATAGGGCCCCTAGTCTCATACACATCAAACCTCTGAGTCATCTTTACCACTTTTTTCCCTTGTCCCTTATCTAATCAGTCAACAAATTCTTTAGGTTCTTCCACTGAAACCTCTGTTGTAAGAACAGACATGGAAACACAAATGGCTATAATAATTATGTTGGGGGTGGATATTTAGAGTAACAAGACTATTTCCTTAATACATTTTTTTTTTAATTTTAAAGCTAAAATTTAAGGCATTTCTGGGTCTTTGCTTGCAGGGCCACTCCCATTGCAGTGTTTTGCACATGACTCACCAAATAACCTTGTACTTGCTGCTAAAATCTTCAATAATCCTACATGCTTTCAAATAGTGTAAATGCATTGAGTTGAAGGCTCTCTCAAATATCTTGCCAGAAGCAAGAGGCTATCTCTCAGCCTCTTCAACCATTGCTCATATTAAATCCCCCATGCTTGGTCTAACATAATTCCTTAACATTCTTGGAATCAACTGACACTTTCCTGACCCTAAACATTTGTCATACCATTTTTTTCTTTTTATGTTTTTCCTTATTGCATTGACATATTTGTCATTATTTAGTTGAATCACTAGGCTGATAGCCTCTTCCATCCTAATCGCCAGGATTCTTTCTCTCTTTTCTGAACCTCCACACTACATTGGTTGAAGTATTGCCATAGTATTGATCACATAAAACCTCCCTGCTAGATTATTTAATTGGGTTCCCTGACCAAATTCTAATGGAGGGAGGGGTTTTCCCCCAAACCAACAAACATATTTTAGGACTTTAACACTATTTACCCAGAGATAGCATCAAAGTCCACAGGTTAAGGGCTCAGTCCTACAAGACTGCCCTTGCCCCCACACACACTTCAGATGCCCAGGCTTTCTGTGCTTCTGACCAACTGGCAACAGATTGGAGGTTTCAACAACCCTGTCCATTTCAGAATTGAGGAACTGATAGTGTTACAGAACTCAGGGCCAAGGGGGGTACGATATACTACTACCGAAAGGACCCCACCACTAGGTACACTTGTCCGCCGCCAGAGGAAAGATGTCTCTCAATGCCAGAGATTTGTGAAAAGGAAAGGAAATGTTTATTTAAAGTTATACAGACTTAAAGTAGTGACCTAATGTCTTCATTAAAATATCAAAGTCCTTTAGGATACCCACAGATGCACACAGTTCTTCCTTCTCCCTCTGCCCTAAACTAGGGTACCATATCTCAGGAAAAGAAGTAGACATCCATGATTCAGGCTGCTGGCACCATCAGCTGTGTTGCCATTCAGGATCTCCAGCTAATCCATGTGGCACCTTCTCATGGCCCATCAATGAGTCTTTGTACCTCTTTTCCAGGCAAAGTGTCTCCTGCTTCCCAGGCCACATGGCCAAAGGGAGCACCCCAAAGCCTCATGGTCCTCTTCTACCAAAGCTGTGGGGGTCCCCACTCTGGCAAAGCCACGTGGTTCCCTACCCAATGGCTGCAGTGTCTAGGTTTAAGTCCCTGTGCCAATCTTCCTCTGCAGCCCCATTTCCAACTCCTCCTACAATCAGTTACACCTGGCAGCATTCCTTTATTCCAAGTTTACTAGGCTGCTATCGTAGTCTGGGCAGGTGTGGCCCCATGTCATGGAGCCAATCTTGTCCAAGCTCTCACGCAGGTGCTGTAACCCAGGGGACCTGCCCCCAGTTACATCATGGGTGGAAGTCACTTCCATCCCCCTGGCTCAGAGCATGCCCATAGCTATTTAACATATCTATGCAACCAGTTAAAGGTTATAGATATGTTAAATGACCATGCCATGGATTAGCTGCAAAGCTGTGGCTACACAAAATAGCTCTGCATGTTCCTGCTCCATGTGTCCCTTCCTCCAACTCACACCTGTGTGGGGGAAGGGGTGAGGACATCCTGTATATCTTTCTACTATTTCCTGGACACCCTGAGTTCTGGACCCCATTCCAAATCCCTATTTGTGCCTCCCTACCCTTGGCTGCACCTTGTATCAATAGGCCAATTGCAAGTTCAGGTTGTTACCTGTGCTTCTGACAACTGGCTACAAATCAAAATATCCTAAACCCCCCTCTGTAGGTTCAATTTATTTGCCAGAACAGGTCATAGACCTCAGAGAAATACATTACTTTTTCAATCACTGGTTGATTATAAGAAGATGTAACTCAGAAACAGCCAGATGGAAGAGATACACAGGGTAAGGTATGGGGCAAGGGGCGTAGAGCTTTCATGCTCTCTCCAAGTGTACCACTTTCCCTATACCTTCATGTATTCTAGACCATAAAACTTGAACCTAGCTTCTTGAGTTTTTGTATAGGCTTCATACAGTCACAACTGATTAAATCATTGGCTATTGGTTATTAATTTAACCCCTAGCCTCTGTTTCTTCTCGGGAGGTTGGGGTAGGACTTAAAGTTCACACCCTCAAATCACATTGTTGGTTCCAGTGGCAACCAGCTCCCATTCCTGGTGAGGTCTATAGGAGACCATTCTGTGTGACATAGGCCCAGCTCCCACTGGGAGATGCACACGACCCATGCCCACAGATAAGTTCTCCTGTGGGGAATCAGGCTTGCATTGTACCTAGCCCACTTTGAGACTTGCTTTTGCTAAAACTCCTTCACCCTGAATTGAGACAGTAAGTACTTACTGTAACTTCCTAAAGTCTGTGCTAAACCTCCCTAGTATGGAGTGTAACCGGTTCAACCACTTTTCCCTTTGAATTTGCAAATATCCTTCTTCTGTGATGTGATTAGCAGCATCGGCTCCTTTGTTTTCTGTAAAAGGTAACCACCTAAAAAACGAGGACCATGATGTAATATACCAAGAAAAGCAATAAAGGCTTGTCAAGGCAAGCGCCAAGGTTTTTTCTCCTCTTGAGAGAGAAGCCACACCTCCCCTTTTCCTCCACAGTACTTGGTAGTTGGTGTGAGTTTCTCGTGCCTCATCTACAATGTGGCAGATCCCACAAGCCAGGGTCTGCATCAGGGTCCAAAGGTCACCTCATTTAACTTTTTTAAGACAACTTTTTCAATCTCAACATTAGAAATTCCAAGAGTTCCTGAGAGTTGTGAGTCTGGAATCCTGGACAAAAATCAAATATTTATGAGAAATATATTTATGTTGTCTGAATGACCCAATATACATTTCTTATAAATCACAATTTCTTATATATCACAATTAGAGATTCTTGCACAGAAGTATTGACCCTCTTTTAATGTGCTTCTGGGTAGTACATGATTCCCAATTTATTAAAAGTCTTTGATGTAGTCATTGCATGGTTCCTGGGACAGGGGTAAAATCTGTGTTCACTAATTTCTGCCAAAATCATAGACCCATTTTCTATTATTTAAATTAATTTTTTATCTAAACTTAACATTTTAGAATTGGAAAGCTCTATAGAGATGATTTTTAGTCCTAAACTCTTTCTTAACTAATGTGGAAATGAGGCCCTGAGGGATACAGTGATGGGCTGAGAACACATAGCCAGTTTTTGGCAGATCAAGTACGAAGACCCAAGTCTACTGTTGACACCAGAAGACACTTTGTTTCCAAATCAACCAAATTACCTAATTCTGTGTCCTCTACATAGAAAATATCTCTGCTGACTGACTACAATAAAAAGAATGCAATATGGTAGAGCAAAAGAGGTAAATAGAGGTTTGGAATCAAACAGATCAGATTTAGATTCTGGCCTGCTCACTTAATTAGCTACACAGATTTTGATTAGTTACTTAACTTCTCAGCTTCTTTCTTCAGATATAAAATGTAGACAATTATATCCAGTTCATGAAGTTGTGTTGATGAAATGATATAAATGTATATGAAGTGACTGAAACACAATTATTGAGGTCATTATTTAAAATAATCTTTAGTAAGTTATACATGTGCATATTTAAAGTTTCTTAATGCATACACTTTTTGCTAATGCATAAAACTTTTATTTTTTTAATCAGTTGATATACAACATTATATTAGTTTCAGGTGCCCACCCCAGTGATTAGATTTTATACAACTTACTAAGTGATCATCTGGATAAATCTTTTACACATCTGACACCACTGAGTAAATGAACAGTAGATTTCTCTTTTTTTCCTTTGTCCTCAGAATGCTGACAATTTGGGAGTGGCCATAAATGTTACTAAAGAGTCCACCCAGTTGTTTTTCATAATCATTACTTTAAAAAAAATACTATCAAGAACTATGTACTTTGGAAGGTGAATGCTTAGAGCACTCAGTGTAGCTAAGATGGGTGACAGATAATTTTTTTTGACACTTTGCAGAGCTCATTGTATTTTCTGGATAAAAAAAAAAAAAAAACTATTACGTTCACTTAATAAACACCTTTAACAGGCATCAAAGTTGTCTTCTGACAACTCCATAACTGATTTTGACCTTCAGCTCTTTTTGATGATACTACCTTTCCTTTCACACCAGTTCTTTGAGCTCAAGCAGAAACAAAGACCACCTGCCCATAAGGGCTTGG
Source organism: Anoura caudifer (assembly GCA_004027475.1). Lineage (NCBI taxonomy): Eukaryota > Metazoa > Chordata > Mammalia > Chiroptera > Phyllostomidae > Anoura > Anoura caudifer. Next base: position 16,491 of record PVKU01009457.1, on the reverse strand, counting down.
CAGAAGGGTGTGGTAGGTAAGGACAGAAGAGGCCCTTAAGGGGAATGAACCATGACCTGGTATTACTTCTAAAACACTACTGGGCCCTGAAAAACTTTGTGTTTTTATATCAAATATGAGAGTAAAAGTAAGATGGTTTAATATAAAATATGACAGCCACACTAGAAGATTTTAAAAGCCCAAGTTCTACACTCTGCAATATTTTAATACTGTTCGGTTATTAAGAAGGATCATCAGAGTTCCTTTCCTGGAATTTCTATAGGATCAGTTCTAGCATGGGGTGACACACAGTTCTGTTTGGTATAGTAAACATGAGTCAGAGAAAACACTGCTATTGAAAACTGATGTTTTCCTCTTTATAAAGTTCATATCAACCTATAAAAAGTGATCAAAAAGCATTTCAGAAAGAATATCACAACAGGATGCAACAGTTACCCCACAGCCCATAGGCTAAGGCATAATTTCAGGACAGGGATTCCACTTAACCAGGTAAGCTGTTCGAGGGATAGATAGGAAAGCCAAGCTAGGACTCTCCTAACTAGACTCAGGTAAATTACTAAAGAGAAAGAATTTCTTGGGGTTACTCCCCATGAGTAGGAGTGTCTGGCCTTCCCACTCACATCCTTTAGTGTTGTTGACACTCAGCCAGGCGCTGAGCTGTGTGGACCTTTACTATGGCCGGTACCATGTGCATCTGTTGCTCTCCACCTGGCTGCACAGTGGAATTACTTACTTGGAGCACTCAAAATAAACCTGATGCCCCTGTCCCATTTCCAAAAAGTCTAGTTTAACTTGTCTGAGGTATCTGGAGCACTTGGATTTTTATGAAGCTTCTCGTGTGATTCTAATGTAGCTAGCCACCGAAACCACTGGCATAAACTTATAAAGTCCTAGCAAGTCTTTCTCTTTAAATCGAACACCCTATCATTTAGCTTTCTGGCACCTGGTTTTTGTTTTGTCATATTTCTTTCCACTCAACACACTGTGAATTGCACTTTGCAGTCAGACTAGAATAACCCCAAAGTGGAATTCATGAGGGGCCCTTGGTAGATAAGGAGAACCCTGGCAAACAAAGTGATTCCACCCCGGTATGAAATAACAGTCACTCCCTGCTGTGTCGCCCCACCTTCTTTCCTCAAGGGTCGTTTGGCACAGAGTCTTACACATTCTCCTGTTGGCATTTGGCAAGCTTCCTAGTTGAAGGCACCCTGTCCCTGGGTGGGCACCATTTCTCAGCCCCAAGCAGCGGAATCCATCATACCTGCTACTTAGCTTTACAGCACCAAGGGCCCTTAAGGTCCTCCTAAAGTAATTCAGATTCCTGGGGAGCCAAGCCTGGCTGCTTGAAACACTCCTGTCTCCCCTGTTCCCCCCAATTTTTTGTTTTACTTAGAAAGCAGATATTAGATTTCCAGGTGGCAGCTCGTCTCAGGCCCCACTCGAAAAAAGAGAGAAAAAGCCCCAGCACCTGGCGCAAAAGAGCTCGTCTCCCTCCCTACCCAGGACCCTTCCTTCCAGTCAAGGTCCGTGAGGCCAGTGACGCTAGAGCCCCAGCCTTTGCCCCGCCCAGCATCTGGTGCTAGCAAGCTGCCTTCGCTCCACCCTTTGGTGATTCAGAACCCTGGAACCACCCAAGTCGCTAATTTAAATTGATTTGCTGAACAGCTTACGCTGGGCTGCTACTTACAGCTTTTTGCTGTAGACCGCCTGATCTTACTACCGAGACCGCGGAGAGCAAGCCCCGGGCCCCTGTCCTGCGCCATGAGTCCCGCCTGGCAGGGGGTCTCCGAAGTGCTGGGCCGCCTCGACGGGCTGACTCCGCTGCTGCCGCTGCTGCTGCTGTTGCTGCTGCTGTGTCCCCACGCTTCTCGGGGTGAGTGGGCGGGGGACCTGGCCCCGCTGGGTGAACCCCTGGGTTGTGTGGGACGGGCTGGGTCAGTCTCCGTGACAACCGAGAAGTCTGGGGACCTGGTGATGTGAGGGATGTGGGCATCGGTAATTGTTCCCATAAATTTCTGCCTTTGAGGTCAGAGATCTTACTGGCCCTATCCCATGGGACAGGAAGAGGATATCAGCTGCTAACCAGCAATTAGGGGTCTTGCTGTGGTGGCCCCCAGCTGGCCTGGCTTTAGTAGTGAGGCATTGAGAATGAAGGAAGCACTTGTAAGTTGGTGCCCCCAAACATGGGAAAACAGAAAGGCAGGGCTTGAATGGAGTGACTTGTCAATCCCCCCCACCCCCAGCATTTCTTTCAGGGTGGGAGCCAAAGTAGCTGAAGGCTCTAGCCTCTAAACAGAATCCAGTCGCATACAGCACCTGAAGCTACAAATTTGAAATCTCCAGATACAACCTTCCAAGGGGGCGTCTGTCTTTATTGCGTGCCTAGCAACAGTATCTGCGTGGAGATAAAGACTAAACCACTCTATTAACCAGATAGAAAGCCTAGCAAATTCTTGGTCTGTCAGTTGGGTACTGGATGGAAATGGAAATGTGCGTCAAAAGCTGTTGCTGCTTCCCTTATTGCCTTGGGAAAGGAACGTTGCTGTAAGTGTTTCCTTCAGTTCCATTTTTTTCCTCTCTAGGTGACTGCAACATTCCCCCAGAAATGCCTAATGCTCAGGCAGCTTTGAAAGGTCTTACAAGTTTTCCTGAAGGAAACATGGTAACATACAAATGCAATGAAGGGTTTATTAAAGTTCCTGGCAAGCCAGACTCAGTGATCTGTCTCAAGGGCAATGTATGGTCACAAATCGAAGAATTTTGTAATCGTAAGTTCTTCATTTCTTCTTTTAAAAGTTATGGGAATGGAATGTATCTTGTTAAGTTAAAATTTATCCCTTGTTGGAGTGACTGCTAATTGATTGTTTTCTAGCATTATAAACCCCAGGGTATACCTGTTGGCACTTCATACTCCAGCTAATTGATGGCATTACTTCTGGGAATAGGTCCTGCTTCTCCATTAACACTTCCCCTACTCCCCGACACTGTACCTTCTGAACTAACAGAGAAAATAAACACTAGGTACTGTTGGTTTTTTAGGGAATAAATTACATATGAACATGTTTGGCAATTATGTTGAGACACATATCCTCAAACTCTATGTATAGCCCTATGTTAGCTTACGAGTAGGTATAAACAACAACAATTTCTTGAAACCAGGTATGAAATGGGCTTTAGTGTTTTTTTTAACCTATCTGTGATAGAAGACAGTAGGTTGATGTCCATAAGCCTTTGCACGAGTATCAGGTTACAGAGTTTATAACTCTACTACATATATTACTTCATCTAATCCTCCAGACAAACCCTATGAGTTAAGTAGGGACTCACCCTCATTTTCCAGTTGAGGAAACAGGCCCTTGGGAGTTAAATAACTTCCTTGAGATCAACAAAAGCCATGGTTCAAACTTGAGATTTTTGACTATAAATTCAATGCCCCTCCCACTATTCCATACTTCTATAAATACATACTTGCCTGGATGTTTAAAAATTTAAAATACTTTTATGTACATATTGGCTCATCTCATCCTTGTCCCAATGGCTTCTTGTGAAATTAAATGAATGGATATGTGTAAAACATTTAGAAGTGTTCCATAAATATTAGCTATTATTGTTACTGTTGTTGTTGTCCAGGACATTAGCCCAGGGGTCTGGGATTATGGGTTCTCATCTACCCCTGTGCTACATGGGACAGGTTAAGGGAACTGGCATGTATTGAGTCAGTACCAGAACTGTGCCAGACAACTTAAATGGGTTATATTTTTTCAAATTGTATTCATAGTGACATCTATGTGTCAAATCTACTTCACAGGACTCTATTTAGGAAATGAAAGCATATATTTGAATATATTCTTGAGATCTATAAATGTCATGTTGATAGTAATATAGTTAAATACCAAATATGTACAAAGAAGCACAGAAAAGGGTGGGATGTAACGACCAGATAATTCCAAATAATTAAATATAAACTATAAAATAAAGTGTTGTTGCTTTTTCTTGTTGCTTTTGTTAATACTTTTAGGTAGCTGTAATGTTCCAACCAGGCTATCTTTTGCATCTCTCAAAAGCCGTTATATCAGACAAAATTACTTCCCACTGGGTTCCGTGGTGGAATATGAATGCCGTAAGGGCTTCAATAGAAACCATTCCCTCTCAGGAAATCTAACTTGCCTTCAGAATTATACATGGTCCAAATCAGATGAATTTTGTAAAAGTAAGTATAACTTTAAAGAGATTCTTAATTCTATGCTATTTTGGGAAATGGTATTTCATTCTTTGTTTATGCTGGAAGTCTATGTGTGCTTATTATTATATGTACATATTATTATTTAGAAGGATTCTTTAAAGAAACATTGAATAATTTTATTTTAAATTAGGCAAACTAAATACTTGAAAGATAAGAATATTAATTTATCAAAGATTTTACATTTTATTAGTTTAAAGTCACCTTAAATGAAATGAAATCAGCATGCATTCCAAATATGTTGCATTTTTGAAACTTATAAAATGACTGTAGGACTTAAGCAGTCTACAGATAAGAGGTTATCAGTGGTTCAAATGATGAATTTGCATAGATGTGTCTGACAATTCAATGTAAAAAACAACTTGTATTATCTTCTAGAAAAATCATGTCCTAATCCTGGAAAAATCATAAATGGTCATGTCAATATAAAAACTAGCATATTATTTGGTGGACTCATCACCTTCTCGTGTAATACAGGGTAAGTTTTTGCATACTACACACTTTACATTTAACAAATAAAAATACAAATTAGGATTTAAGAAGAAAATTTTTAGATACCTGGCCAGTGTTTACAAGCCATTAGTAATAAAACAATCTGCCTGTTCAAAGAGTTTTCTTATGAGCTCATCACAGTCAAATTTAGTAAAATGAGCCAAGAAAAGAAGATATTACAGCACCAAATTTTCTAAATTCTTAGATTTCAGTACATATATGATTCATTATAAAATTTTAAATGTGATTAGTAAAGGAAAAACCTTATAATATGGTGATAATACTTGCAGAAATTAAATTCAAGTATTAAATGAAACCCATCTTTAATTTACTTAAATAATAAATTTGCATATGTTTTTTTCTATATATGAACAACCTATTATAAAATATCATAGGCTAAAAACATTTATTCCTAGTGTGAAAATATCATTTGACCTAAGGTCTTTTCTAAGTTCTCTATGTAGAGAAAAAGAACTCACTCATTGAGTATTATGTGTCTCAGATACTGCTGAAAACTATAAGGATTTTCTAATTTAAAATCTGCAAATTAAATTATAATATTTTACTCTCTATATATATCTATTATTTACAAAATAAAAATAACAGTATCACTTATCTCCTATACTAAACACAGATGTTTGGAATCATTAATATCCTATCTGGGAGGAGTTTGAACCCTTTAAATATAAGTACATTCTATTATACTATGAAGGCTGTATTGATCTTTTAGAACTCAGAAATATAAAATATTCAAGCATCTATATAATTTTATTTTTTATTTTTAAGTATATTTTATTGATTACACTATTTCAGTTGTCCCTTTTTTTCTCCCTTTAATCCCCCTCTGTACACCCATCCTGCCAGCATCCCTTCCCTCCTTAGTCCATAGGTAGTACATAGAAGTTCTTTGGCTTCTCCATTTCCTATGCTATCCTTAACTTCCCCCTGTCTATTTTGTGCTTACCAATTATGCTTCTTTTACCCTGTACCTTTTCCACCATTCTTTCCTTCCCCCTTGCCGCTGATAACCCTCTATGTGATCTCCATTTCTGTGATTCTATTCCTGTTCTGGTGGTTTGTTTTTGTTTTTTAGACTCAGTTGTTGATAGTTGTGAGTTTGTTGTCCTTTTACTGTTTATAGTTTTGATCTTCTTTTCCTTAGATAAGTCCCTTTAACATTTCATGTAATAAGGGCTTGGTGATGATGAACTCCTTTAAGTTGACCTTATCTGGGAAGCACTTTATCTGCCCTTCCACTCTAAATGATAGCTTTGCTGGATAGAGTAATCTAGGTTGTAGCTCCTTGCCTTTCCTGACTTTGAATATGTCTTCCCAGCCCCTTCTTGGCTGTAAGGTTCTTTTTTTTTTTTTTTTTTTTGAGAAATCAGTTGATAGTCTTATGGGCACTCTTTGTAGTAACTCTCTCCTTTTCTCTTGCTGATTTACAGATTCTCCCCTTATCTTTAAACTTGGGTAATATAATTATGATGTGTTGATGTGTTTCTCCTTAGATCTAACTTCTTTGGGATTCTGAGCTTCCTGGACTTGCATGTCTAGTTCCTTTGCCAGATTTGGGAAGTTCTTCATTATTTGTTCAAATAAGTTTTCAATTTCTAGCTCTTCCTTTTCTCCTTCTATCACTCCTATGATTCACATGTTGGAGTGTTGAAAGTTGTCCCAGAGGTTCCTAAGCTTCTCAATTTTTTTGAATTCTTGTTTCTTCATTCTGTTCTGTTGAATGTTTATTTTTTCCTTTTGTCCCAAATCATTGATTTCAGTCCCCATTTCTTTCCCTTCTTTTTTTTTTTTTGTTGTTTCCCTGTATATTTTCCTTCATTTCACTTTGCATAGCCTTCACTTCTTTCTCTAGTTTGCATCTGTACTCAATCATTTCTGTGATCATCCTGATTACCAGTGCTTTGAACTCTGATAGGTTGGCTATCTTCTTGTTGCTTAGTTCTTTTTCTGGAGTTTTGATCTGTTCTTTCATTTGGGCCATACTACTTTGTCTCAGTGTACCTGTTATATTGTAAGGGGCAGAGCCTTTGGTATTCACTAGGGTGAGGCAACCCACTTCACTGTGTTGTGATGCTGTATGTTGGGGAGGGGTCCAGGAGGGAACAATGAGGCTTGCTGGACTCTTACCCCACTTTCAGTCACTTTCCCTGCTACCCACAGCTTTCAGGTGCTGATTCCCGGGTGGATGGGCTTGAGTATGTTCTAGCATCCTATGGGCCCCTTCAACAGACTCTCCTGTGAGACTGAGAGTTTCTCCTTCTGCCATAACCACCACAGTTTTTTACAGCCAGAGGTTTTGAGGCTTTAGTTTCCTGAGATGGAACCCTGAGTTGTCCAGTCTGTCTAATCCCCCAGTTATTCCTCCCAACTTATCTGCACTCAACAATGGGAATGCTTGGTACACTATGCACCACCTTATCATACTTCCTTGCTGCCCTAGCTTCCCGTCTCCACTCTTCCTACCAGTCTGAATGAATGTTTCTTCTTTAACTCCTTGGTTGTCAGACTTCCATACAGTTCTATTTTCTGGCAGTTCTGGTTGTTTTTATTTTGAAATTGTTTGTTATCCTTCTTTTGGTTGTGTGAGGAAATGAAGCTTATTTACCTACCCCTCCATTTTGTTTGGAAGCCACAAGCATTCATATCATTTTAAAATGAAACAACTCCCCATCAAAAGGAAAGGAGGAATCATCAGAAAGAGTGCTAAATGAAATAGAGGCAAGTAAATTACCAGATATTCATTTCAAAAGAATGGTTATAAGGAAGCTCAATGAGCTCAGTGAGAATTACCAAAAACTACAGGGAAACTACAAGGAACTTACTACAATCTATATCAGCATGGAAAAGGACATAAAAACAATAAAAAAGAACCAAGAAGAAATGAAGAATAGAATGTCTGAAATGAAGAACACAGTAGGAGGAATCAAATGCAGGCTAGATGAAGCAGAAGATTGAATCAGTGAGATGGAGGACAATGTAGGAAAAACCCCCAGAATGAGCAAGAAAAGAAAAAGAAAAAGACTTAAAAAGAGTGAATGGGGGTTAATGGAATTGCAGGACAACATGAAATATAATAATATCTGTATAATAGAGATACCAGAAAAAGAAGAAGAGGATCAAGGGATAGAAAACCTGTTTGAAAAAGTAATGATGGAAAACTTCCTTAATTTCATGAGAGATAAAGTCACACAAGTCCAAGAAGCACAAAGGGCCCCAAGCAAGAGGAATCCAAAGAAGCCCACTCCAAGGTACATCATTAAAATGCCAAATTCAAAAACAAAAAGAGAATCTTAAAGGCAGCAAGGGAGATACAAAAAATAACATATGAGAGAGCCCTAAAAAGACTAGCAGCTGACTTCTCAACAGGAACACTATGAGCCAGAAGGGAATAGCAAGAAATATTCCAAGTCATGAAAAGCAAAGGCCTGTAGCCAGGATGACTCTACCCAACAAAGTTCTTAATTAAAATGGAAGATGAAATAAGGATTTTCCTAGGAAAAAAGGGGTAAAATAATGCACCTCCACCAAACCAGTATTGCAAGATATGCTACAGGGACTGCTTTAAATAGATGAAGAAAAAGAGTGAGAGAGAGGGGAACACAGGTACAAAGGGGGGAAATAGCCTTAAATAATATAATAACCTTGTAATAACCTTACATTTATTATTGTTATAAATAACAGTAATAACCTTAAATGTAAATGGATTAAATGCTCCCATCAAAAGACATAGGGTAGCTGAATGGATAAGAAAACAGGACCCACACATATGCTGCCTACAAGAGATCCACCTCAGAACAAAAAACCTCCACAGACTAAAAGTGAAGAGTTGGGGAAACAATATTCCAGGAAAATGGACAGGAAAAAGAAAGCCAGGGTAGCAATACTAATATCAGAAAAAAATAGACTTTAAAACAAAGGTCATAAAAAAAGAGACACACAAGGACACTTCATAATACTCAAGGGAAGAATCCATATATGCACCCAACATAGGAGCACCCAAATATATAAGAAAAGTCTTGGAGGACTTCAAGAAAGATATAGACAGTGACACAACTATAGTAGGGAAATTTAACACAACACTGTCAATAATGGGTAGGTCTTCCAAACAAAATATCATCACAGATATTGTGGAACTGAATGATACATTAGATCAATGGAATTAACTGATATAGTTAGAATTTTTCATCCCAAAGAAACAAAATACAGATTCTTCTCAAATGCACATGGAACATTTTCAAAGATAGACCACATGACAGGACACAAAACAAGCCTCAACAAATTCAACAAAATTGAAATCATATCAGGCATTTTCTCTGACTACAAGGGCTTGAAACTAGAAACCAACCTTAAGGGGAAAATGCAAAAATATTCAAACTCATAGACACTGAATAGCATACTATTGAACATTGAATGGAGTAAGAATGGGATCAAGGAGGAAATCAAAGAGTTTCTGGAAAAGAAATGAAATGAACACACAACAGTCCAAAACCTATGGGACACAATGAAAGCAGTTCTGAGAATGAAGGTCATAGTGATACAGGTCTACTTATAAAAGATAGAAACATTTCAAATAAACAACCTAACCCTACATCTATAAGAACTGGAAGAGCAACAATAAACAAAACTCAGAGTGAATAGAAGGAAGCAAATAATCAAGATCAGAGCAGAATCAAATGACATAGAGACTAAAAGACCAATTCAAAAGATCAATAAATCCAGGTGATGGTTCTTTTAAAAGATAAACAAAAATGGACAGACCTTTAACCAGACTCACCAAGAAAAAAGGGAGAGGACCCAAATAAATAAAACCAGAAATGAAAAAGGAAAATTACAACTGAAACCACAAAAATACCAAGTATTGTAAGATATTACTATGAACAACTATATGCCAAGAAATTGGTGTTAAATGGATAAATTTCTAGAAAAATATAATTTTCAAAACTGAAGAAGAAGCAGAAAGCCTGAACAGACTGATAACAGCTGGGTGAAATTGAAGCAGTAATCAAAAAATTCCTGGTACACAAAAGCCCTGGATCAGACAGTTTCACAGCAGAATTTTACAAAATATTTAAGGATGAACTAGTCCCTATCTTCAGACTATTCCAAAAAATCCAAGAAGAAGGAAGACTCCCACACTTTTTATGAGTCCAGCATCATCCTAATCCCAAAACCAGATAAAGACACAACAAAGAAAAAACTGCAGGCCAAGATCGGTGATGGACATAGATGCTAAAATCCCCAACAAAATATTGACAAACTGCATCCAACAATGCATTAAAAAGATCATATGCCATGATCAAGTGGGATTCATCCCAGGGATGCAAGGATGGTACAATATTCATAAATCAATAAACATAATACAACATAAACAAAAGGAAAGACAAAGATCCCATAATCCAATCAATAGATGCAGAAAAAGCATTTGATAAGGTAGAACATTCCTTTATTATAAAAACACTCAGTAAAGTGGGAGTAGAAGGAGCTTACCTTAATATACTAAATGCCATATATGAAAAAACTTATAGTCAACATCATCCTCAATGGCCAAAAATTAAAAGCTTTCCCACTAAGATCAAAAACAAGACAATGTGTCTTTCACCACTTCTATTCAGCATATCCTAGCCACAGCAATCAGATGAGAAAAAGAAATAAAAGGCATCCAAATTGGAAAAGAGGGAAAAAAACTGTCATTGTTTGCAGATGACATGATAGTGTATGCAGAAAATCGTATAGACTCCACCAAAAAAACTACTCTACCTAATAAGTGAATTTGGCAAAACAGTGGTATACCAAGTGAATATTCAGAAATCAAAGGCATTTTTGTACACCAACAATGAAATATCAGAAACAGAAACCAGGAAAAAAATCCCATTTGCTATAGCAACAAGAGGAATAAAGTACCTGGGAATAAACCTAAACAAAGGAGGTCAAAGACCTGTACTCAGAAAACTACACAACACTGAAGAAAGAAATTAAGGAAGGCAGAAAGAAATGAAAACATGTACCGTGTTCATGGATAGGAAGAATTGACATCATTAAAATCTCCATACTACCCAAAGCAATTTAAAGATTCAATGCAATCTCTATTAGAATAAAATGACATATTTCACAGCTATAGAAGAAACATTTCAAATATTTATAAGGAACCATAAACTACCCTGATAACCACAACCATTTTGAGAAAGAACAACAAAGTAAGTGAAATCACAATACCTGACATCAAACTATATTACAAAGTCACAGTAATCAAAACAGTCTGGTACTGGCATAAGAACGGACACACAGATCAATGGAACAGAACAGAGAGCCCAGAAATAAACTCATGTCTCTATGCTCAATTAATTTTGAACAAAGAAGGCAGAAGCATAAAATGGAGTCAAAATAGCCTCTTCAATGAATGGTGTTGGGAGATCTGGACAGCTACATGTAAAAAATGAAACTCAATCACTAACTTACACCATACACAAAAATAAATTCAAGATGGATAAAAGTCTTAAATATAAGTTGCAACACAACAAAAGTCCTAGAGGAGAACATAGGCAGGAAAATCTCAGATATTCCACACAGCAATATTCTCACCAATATGTCCTGTAGAGGAAGGGACATAAAGGAAAGAAGAAATAAATGGGACTTCATCAAAATAAACAGCTTCAGCACAGCTAAAGAAAACATCAGCAAAATGGAAAAGCAACAAACTGTATGGGAAAATACATTTGCCAATGATACTTCAGACAAGGATTTGATCTCCAAAATATATACAGAACTCACACAACTCCACTCCATGCAGACAAAAAACCCAATTAAGAAATGGGCAAAGGACTTGAACAGATACTTCTCCAAGGATGACATATGAAGGCCTAGAGACATATGAAAGGATGCTCAGCATCACTAGCCATCAAAGAGATGAAAATTAAAACCACAATGAGATACTACTTCACACCAGTCAGAATGGCCATCATAAACAAATCATCAAACAAGTGCTGATGAGGTTGTGGAGAAAAGGGAACTCTAGTGCACTGTTGTTGGGAATGCCAACTGGTGCAACCACTGTGGAAAACAGTGTGGAATTTCCTTGAAAAACTAAAAATGGAACTTCTTTTTGACCTGGCAATTCCACTATTGGGATTATACCCTAACAATCCTGAAACATCAATTCAAAAGAACCTATGCACCCCAATGTTCATAGCATTGCAATTTATAATAGCCAAGTGCTGAAGCAACCTAAGTGCACATCAGTAAATGAATGGATCAAAAAACAATGTACTTTTACACAATGAAATACTATGCATCAGAAAGAGAGAAGGAGCCCCTACCCTTCGTGACAGCATGGATGGAACTGGAGAGCATTATACCAAGTGAAATAAGCCATGTGGTTAAAGACAAACACCACACGATCTCACCTATAAGTGGAACCTAATCAACAAAACAGACAAGCAATCAAAATATAATCAGAGATATTGAAATAAAGAACAAACTGACAGTAACCAGAAGGGAGGAGGAGAGGGATAATGAGGGAAAGAAGGGGAAGGGTCATCAAGGAACATGTATAAAGGACCCATGGACAAAGGCAAAGGGACATAGGATTGATGGTGGGAGGTGGGAGTGGGTGGGGCATGAGAAAGTGGTGGTGGAAAAATGGAGACAACTATACTTGAGCAACAATTAAAAAAATAAATAAAATGATTTAAAATACTTTATTTTTTTAACACTTACTCCACCCAAATAAGAAATGTTTTGCATGTCTTATATTTTTTTAATCCTTTGAATCACCTTTTAATTTTTTTCTTTTTCTTTAAACTGTCAAACAGACTTTTATAAACTGTTATTTTGTCTCCACCTACTGGTATAGTAAATATTTTAAGATGATATTCTGGAGAATTTAAGAGAACTCAACTTTTTTTCTCCCTTCATTGTTTAGGTACAAATTAGTTGGTGTAAATTTTACTTACTGTCTTCTTAAGGGAGAGAATGTTGACTGGGGTGATCCATTTCCAGAGTGCAAAGGTAAGACTGAGAGTCAAAACACTCATGTTTTAGGGTTGAATAATCAATGACAAATTACTTTCTGTGCATTAAGAATTATTCACAGTGATCATATGGTGTTTGTCTTTTACCACCTGGCTTATTTCACTTAGCATAATGCTCTCCAGTTCCATCCATGCTGTCGCAAAGGGTAGGGGCTCCTTCTTTCTTTCTGATGCATAGTATTCCATTCCATATGATCTCACCTATAGGTGGCACCTAATCAACAAAACAAACAAAGAAGCAAAATATAATGAAAGATGTTGAAATAAAGAACAAACTGACAGTAACCAGAGGGAAGGGAGGAGGAGGATAACGGGGGCTAGAAGGGGAAGGGTGGTCAAGGAATATGCATAAAGGATCCATGGGCAAAACCAAGGGGGAGGGGATTGAGGGTGGGAGGTGGGGGTAGGTCAGGCAGGGGACAGTGGTGGTAGAAAAGCCGAGACAATTGTACTTGAATAACAATAACAAAAATTTTAAAAATTAAAACATTAAAAATTAATTACTTACACTGAATATTTGTACTACCCTCATCTTCTAATATAAATCTTAGCTTATTTAAAAACTTTTGTTTGTAATGCTCCTTAATTTATTAGCTTTGGAGATAAAGGATTAAAAACAATCTAAAATTTGTATTGCATTTGGTCATTTACTATCTTGTCATTTCTTCTAACAGTCAAGTAGAATACATATGAAAGTCTTTGGTCTAAGATCCAGCCTTTCTCAAATAGTTGCTCCCTTCTTGCAATGACAGGTTTCTGATGCATGTAAATGGACAACTCAGTCTACATACTCAAGTGCCCTATGACCCTTATCCCCATTCCACTGAACTGTGGGCAGAGGTATGCACATCAGCAGTATACACCATCCTCAAGTATATGGACCATGTGCTCCTTTCAGCAGCACATATACTAAAACTGGAACAATACAGAGAAGATTAGCATGTCCCCTGCATAAAACTGACATGCAAATTTGTGAAGCATTGCATATTTTAAAAAAAGGGAGGGTGGGGTTGAGCACCAGCCTGTCAACTGAAAGGTTACCAGTTCACTGGTTTGATTCCTGGTCAAGGCACGTGCCTGGGTTGTGGGCCAGGTCCCTAGTTGGGGGTGTGCAAGAGGCAACTGATTGATGTTTCTCTCCCTCTCTTTCTCCCTCTCTTTCCCTATCTCTAAAATATAAATTAAAAGAGAGAGAGAGAGAGAGAGAGAGAGAGAGAGAGAGAGAGAGAGAAAGAAGAAGAAGAAGAAGAAGAAGAAGAAGAAGAAGAAGAAGAAGAAGAAGAAGAAGAAGAAGAAGAAGAAGAAGAAGAAGAAGAAAAAGAAAAGAAAAAAAGAGTGTGGACTAGGAGGAAGGACCATCTCAGGCCTTGAAAGGGGTATTGGCACAGGAAATTCTGAATGCCAGTCCCTGAAGTAGGATTTAGAATGGGATGGGGGAGGTCCTCTCAATGAGCACATTGCTTCAGTTCTACAAATACCTAACTGGTAGAGAGACGCAGTCAGAGGAGGGCCACAGCACTGCCTTTTAAAGTGTGGGAGCTAGGGCAGGAATTCTAGTCATGTACAATATCATACATCATTTCTCAGAGAATCCATAGAATCTCTGAAGACCATATATAGACTTAAGGATAAAAATATAACTGTAAATTGATTAGCTTTGCTTTCAGGCCACTCCATTCTCTTTGGTCATATTTTACTTTGCAGTACAATAAGCAGGATGAAACCTTTAGTACCTTATGTACTATATATAGGCTCTCTATATACATAAGAGTTTTATTGCCCTTGAATTATTCCATTGTCAATTTCTGGTGGCTCTGGACAAAAATTTCTTTGAAAAAAATTTAGCACATTTTAAATTGATAAAACTGGCAAGGTATTTTTACAGATAAGTAAAACCAAAATAAGTTAAATATTTTATATTAAAAATTCAAATTTACCACTTTTCTAAATTAAGCATTACTAATAAGGGAAACCTATAAATATCTATTAAGTAATGGAGAGTGTATTTGGAACTTTGGATACAATAGTTGTAAAACATGAGTGCTAACTTTAAGACCAATTTATAGACACACAGTCACGTGTAGCTTAACAGTGGGGATGTGACCCGAGAAACATGTAGTTAGGCAATTTCATCATTGTCAAGCATCATAGAATGCACTCACAAAACATAGATGCTATAACTTACTGCATGCTTAGGCTCCATTATAATGCTATGCAACCACCATTGTATGTGCAATCCATCATTGACTGAAATGTCATTATGCAGCTAATGGAGCTGGGGGTGGTAGTGCTGGGTGATGCAATGTGTTGCTTCAAACACCTAAATAGGACATTTAGGAAACCAAGTCTTGTGCATTTCCCAAGGAACTAAAATGCTTGAAATAACTGTGTAAAATAACTTTCCTACATCAGCTCCCTTATTCTTCACAGTAATATTATAAAATCTGCTCTGTTTTTACGCTCACTTTACAGGTGAGAAAACCAAAGTTCAGAGGGTTTAAAGACCCTGGTCTCCAGGATGTGGTGGAACAAGCCCAAGCACTACTCAGAACTGCTGTGAGAGGGAGGCTGTCAAAGCAACCCAAAGTCAAACCCAAGTCACAGTACCAGGCCCTTACTTGTGATTCTCAGAATAAGATCTTAACTGAAGTTGCGCTTTAGGCATTTGTTAGCTCACCTAAAATCCAAAAGGAACTAAACTAATGTTTGTAAAGTTGGTGAACAGCACAAGAGGAGAAAAATGGAGTAATTTCATTCTGACTGACTTTATTACTTTAAAAAAGAAATGAAATCGTTTCCAAGGTCACTAACATATCCTGAAAGCTGCGGGAACAGAAACTCTGGGTGATCTCTGTTGTGATTATCTCTGTTGTCCAGTGTTTGCATCCTGCTGTTTTTTGGTCTTGGCATGAACAAAGGAAGACACTTTCTGAGGGAAAATATCTTTATTTGGGGTGTGTCACAGAATGGGATCATTTCCGACTCTGACTTTGGCTTTCCTTCTTCACGCAGAAAGCAGTTTAATCTTCTCGGTGCTACTTGGTGCATTTAGTTAGTGGCCTGTAGGTATAATTTATATTGAAGTAAAATCAGTGTAGCAGTTTAGTTCCTTAGGAAATGCAGGACAAGACGTAGTTTCCTAAATGTCATATTTAGGTGTTTGGGTCTGGGGAGAGAAGAGTCATCAAGTAAGGAATTGGTTTCTAAATTTTAACAGCATTATTTAGCTAATATTTGAATGACATTTTTCCTCCACAGCAAATTCTCAAATTTCTAAGGTCACACCAACTCCAGAGAAACCCACCACGGAGGATGTTTCAGGTTCCAAAGCCCCATCAACTCCTCAGAAACCCATCACAGCAAATGTTCCAGCTACAGAAGCCGCATCAACTCCTCAGAAACCCACTAAAATAAATTCTTCAGCTACAAAGACCCTACTAACTGCTCAGAAATCCACCTTATATGTTCCAACTAATCCTCAGAAACCCACCTCAAATATTTCAGTTATGGAAACCCCATCAACTCCTCAGAAACCCATCACAGCAAATGATTCAGTCACAATAGCCGAAATAACCCCTGTATCAAATGTTCTGTCTACAGAGACCCCTCCAGCAGCCCAGACTCCCATCACGGCAAATTCTTCTGTTACACAAGCTACACCCCAAACCCAAAGACTCACAACAGCAAAAGCTTCATTTACACAGAGTCTTCCAG